>JAMKQA010037276.1:0-20396 GCA_024699735.1 Posidonia australis | reverse complement strand
TTTTTATGCGTCATATTTTAATCTGGTATTTTATACTTTAATTTTGTCATCATCAAAAAGGGGGAGATTGTTAGAAATAATGCATTAATTTTGATGATTACTTATGAGTGCATATTTTCATAAATATTAAAGGATGAAAAAGATTAAAAGTGTTTTCTGTATAGTTTCAAATTGTATACAAGTGTTTATTCAAAGTATCAGAAACGGCATACCAGAGTCAGAATCGGCATACCATTTCAGTGAAAAACGGTATGAACAACAGTGCTCCGCAAGAACAAAAGAAGAACTGAAAACGACATACCGTAGATGGAGCGGCATACCGTTTTAGTAAAAAACGACATAAGCAGCGGAACTCCGGAGCAAATGAGAAAATGAAGACAATGCGAAACAACGGCATACCGTCAAAAAATGGTATACCTTTTCAGGAGAAAACGGCAGACCGTTGGATTTTCGGCATACCGTTTTGCTCGTGGATTGCAGATTGAAGATTATTTTTGGCATACCGAGGCCAAAACGGCATACCGTTGAAGTAGCCGTTTACGACCATTTTATAGACGTTAGACACATCTCGAGGCAATCCTACGGCTATAAATAGGACCCATACAAGGCCTGATATTGACATCATTGAGAAACACTTGTAATATCGTCTATTGTTTTCATTTCTATTCTCCTCACGAGATTTCATTGTGTAATTGTTGTTGTAATCGATCTCTGTGAAAGGGGAAAATTTGACTTCTGTAAAAGCAACAAAAGCAAAGGACTCTAGCTTCTCGGGGATAGAGAAGTAGGAAGAGTAAGGTAGCAGTTGGTGGTGTAGCCAACAAGTAAGTCTGTTTAATTTATTTTAATACGGGAAAAATCTCAAGAGGGTCTTGAGGAGTAGACTAGGCAGGGTTGCCGAACCACTATAAATCCTTATGCATATCGATTTCTCTCATCCTCTTCTTGTATGTTTATTAGTTGCATAAGTACTAAATCTTGATTAAATTTAGTTATTGGTATCCATTGTATGCAATTAATATTAAATTACGAAAAGTAGTAAAAGTAATTCTGAAATTGATAATTCTCTATTCACCTCCCCCCACTAGAGAGGCCTTTCGATCCAACAGAAAGAATTGGAAGAAATGAGATAAACTCCCGAATTTTAGGTGTCCTTGAGGCTTGCAGGCTCAGGTAAGGTGAGGCTGGCTATGATAGGTGTCTATGTTGGTGCAGGTGTGGGTACTACCTTCTGCATGTCAACGACAATGACACCATTGTCAATCAAGTCCTGAACAGTATACTGGAGAGTGAGGCACTCATCCGTTGGGTGTCCACCGATGCGATGGAATTCCCAAAACAAATCTTTCTTATACCACTCAAGAAGATGGTCTAGTGGTGGACTATAACCCGCTCCAAGTCATTTCCTCTCAACCTAGCTACTTTTTTTTATCAATTAATTACATTCGCTCTACAACTAAATCCATCATTTATCAACATAAATAAAAGAACTATTAACTGAGTTAAAGTAAACTACTAAACACTCACCAAAATCCCTGATGTGTGGTCGGGTGACTCCAGCTCTATATGCACTAGCAAACTTCTACTCCTATCCTACACCTACGAAAAACACCAACAAAACACACATGAATGACCACTGAAAGGTCACCTAGCACACATCCCAACTAATGCATGCATGCAACACTGGCATATCTCTTGGATGCTACAACACAACAATAGGGCAATACATTGTTGCCCACAAGCCACAATCATTTAAAAACCATGCCTTTGAAAACATTCTTTTCCTTTTCCTTTCAAAATTATATCATGCCTTCCCAAAACCAATTTCCTTCATTCCTTTCAAAACCATATGCATGATTATGAAACCTTTATGCATCACTTGAAATGGCCATAGTTGCCAAATCAAGCTCACAACTGCAGCATAGTGCCACACCAACACAAAATCTCTGTTCAATCCATATAGAAATTATACTTTGAAAACCAACATGATTTTCGATTCCAAAACCACAACACCACTCAGGGTAGAAACCACACGAAACTATGATGCCACGCATAAGCAAAAACCACATAGAACCACATCGAGCAGCACAAAATCCATATTTCAAATCTCAATGCCACCTATGGGCGAAAATCATACAAAACCATATCATCACCCATAGGTGAAAACCACACAAGGCCACATCACCCTCACAAGCGAAAACCACATGTAGACACCTAGATTTTGCAGCCACTTGATAGTAAGCTCCACTGGAAAGATGCTCTAGTTGCGACCACCACCTAAACCCTAACTCCACCTAAATCCTAACTCTACCTAAACCCTAACTCCACTCAAACCAACTCAAGCTGATGTGAGCTCATTTAGGCCCATACAAACCCACTCTGATCTAATTTAAGCAAAACCCATAATTAAAAAATCCAAACTAAAATAAAATTCACTTAAGACATTATAATTCAAATTAATCGAGATAAATCATTTAATTAGAAACCAAAATCAAACAAAATCCATTTAAACCATTTAAAATCCAAATTAATCAAGTGAAAACCCTAATTAAAATCAAAATCAAGTAAAGTACATGTAAACCATTTAAAACTCAAATTAACTCAGCAAAAACCCTAATTAAAACCCTAATCATGTAAAACACAATAAAATCCATTAAAAATTAAATCTAATTGAAAAGAAACCCTAATCCAAACAAAAATCAAGCAAAAAACAATTAAATCTAAATCTAAATCTAATCCCTAATTAGATCGAATAAAAGCAATTAAATCAAAATTTAAATTAAACCCCTAATTAAATCAAGTAAAACTAATTAAATCTAAATTAAAACTCAAACACAAAAGCTTAATCCATTAAATTCAAAAAAACCCTAAAATAATAAAACCCAAAACCTTAATTGAAATCCAAAAGCCCTAATTAAATCACCAAATTAAGCTTGAAACAATAAAACCCTAAATCCAAATTAAAATCATAAAAACCTTAAAATAATAAAATCCAAAAAAACCCTAATCAAACTAAATAATAAACTCAAAACCCTAATTAAAATCCAAGAGCCCTAATTATAATCACTTACTCAAACTTAAAACTAAAACCCAAAATCTAAATTAAAATCCCTAAAACAAACCATAAAAACCTAAATCTAAAACCCGAAACCCTAATTCTTAAAACCTAAAAACCCTAAAAGCAAAAGCCCACCCCACAGTCCCAAAATCCAACCCAATAGCCATTCATTTATCAACCAGAGTACATAGGTAAACCAGAAAATAATTCCGGCGACCCCCGCAAACTCTGGTCCTATCCCCGACGATATCCCAAGATCCTTGGAGCATACCTCCTCAACCCCCGTGATCTCCGGCCAGCCCTCTTCCACCTCAGCCTGATCCAACGGCACCTAGCCACTGGAGAGAGGATCGACAGCATGGGAGAGATCTATCAGAGTATAAAGCCCCTCACCGCCGACTGACCCAGGGACTGCTCTTCAAACCCACAGAGAAAACCCCTCAAAACCCCAGAGCCAACCTAGTAATCCCCAACCTTTAGAGCACCTCCTTCAAGCCTTTTGCAGCACACCAAAACCCCTAAACCACCGCCACCAGAGTAATCACCGGAGCATCGTCGACAGGCACGTAGGAGAAACAACTGCCCTAGCCAGGTAATCCTCTCCATTTAGTTCAATTATTTTCCTCTTAGTCCTATTAGGTCTAGTCGAGTTCTTTTGTTGCGTCTTACTGGAGTTATCGCCCCTGTCTGCTGCCTTCTCCTCCTCCGATGGTGGGTTCACCATACTAGTGAGGCCAATGGCCTCTTGGGATGGGAAAGGGCTGGGGCCTTTCCTCCCTCTTCCTCCTTCTCCTCCCTGAGCTCTGTCACTTAGGAGAGGCTTCCTTGTCCTCCTGTGGCTAAGGCAAACGCCGCTGTCATCCCTACAACCTCTGGTTGCCAGCGTCGAACCCACTGAGTGGGTGGAGCGCTCCACCAGCAACCCGTCTAAGCTGTCACCACCAGAAGCTTCCCTATGGCCCTCTGAAGTTCATCCAGTCCCCGCTTAACTGCCACCGCCACTGCAATGCCTTCCTCGACGTCGATAGTTCGTCTTGCCAGGGCCCGTGATGGGGAAAGTACCTTACGCCGTTCCAGCCTCGCCCGTGACTCCCTAGAGCCTCGTCGTGCCACCCTAAAGCTTCTCCGATCCTCGTCGTGTCGAGCCACTACCTTTGGAAGCACCGCTGTTGCAGCCTTGTCGCTGGAGAAGAACGTCGGCAAGGGAGGATCGACGACACATTCCGACCGTCGAGAGCCTAATCGGCGCCACTAGATCTCTCCCCCATCTCCTCCTCTAGCTTCTCCACCCCTCAGATCACCGATCAGCCACCGACAGAGCCCAGATGGACCTCCTAGGCCTTCGCCACTAGCGATCTTCGAAATGCCGACTGTGGCTGATAGCTTTTAGGATTTTTTTTATTAAATTTCCATAGTTTTGAAAACATTGCAATTAGATCCTAGGAATTTGCTCTTTGGCCCTTGTAGTTTGCAATTAAAATTATGTTTCGTTTGTTTTGCTGTAAATATTGCATTTTTAACCCTGCTTAATGTTAATTCTATTTTCAGTTCTATAAATGTTGGTTTTTCCACAATTATATCACTAAGACCATATTTTCCTCACAATTAAGTCTTGAAAATTTGCATGAAGCCCCTAGAACCTTTTAAAATAAACTTTTTGTGTGAAATTTGCATTCAAAGCCTTAAAAACTTTGTTATCACACTGAATCTATTTTTTTATCACATTTAAGTCCTAGAATTTTGCATGTAAACCCCTAAATTCATTGAATACAGTTATTGTGTGCAGGAAATTTGCATCCAAGCCCTTAGTCTAGTTTTTCATTCATTAATTAGGGGTTTTAATTGTTTTCACGCACATTTTTGACATTTTTCACTTTTTTATTTGTAATTTTGCACTTAAATATAGTTTCATTTAAAAATCATGTTTGCAATGTAAAATGATTTTTGATTTCATATTTTGGTCACATTTGCACATCTTATATAAATTTTACACAGCAAACCCTAAACTTTCATAAAATTACTAAAACACAATTTTCATACATCTCACACCTTAATGCCACATTTTTCTGTTAATCCTTGATTTAAACTTTAGCATGAACATTTTTGGACAGTTTTCAACCATGATTGCCATCTTTTGTGGGTTTCGCATTTTAGTCCCAAGATTTCTCCAAATTGCAAATATGTGATTTTTCAATATCCAATTCTCACCAAAATGTATTTTCACCTTGATTCATGTGATGGTCTTCTGTTCTCTGATTTTTGTGAAGTTTTTCAAGTAGATTTGCTATTCCTTTGTGAATTTTGCACTTTGGTCCCTACACTTGTCCTTTACCATGTTTACATTTTTTTCTTGTATTTAAAACCTTGTTTCCCTCAAGTTATCTTGTAAATAACATTTTCCTAGAATTTTATATACATTTTGCATACATTAGACCATGGATCATGCACATGCACACATTTATCACATTTAGCCATAGAAATTATCCATTTGCCCCCCATGCCATCAATTCATGCACATGCATGTTATTTGTGCACTAAGTCATGCATGATCTCTGCATAAATCATTCCTCAGCATTTTCTATGCATTTAGGTACATTTTCATGCATTTTACATAATTGTTTCATTGCAGTTGGACATCATTCCATCCTTTTTGAGTAAGCCTACATTCTATATGATTTTCCGTGGATTTTTCCTCATTTCCTTTTCTGGTTCCTTCACATGACATTTGATTTAATTCCCTTTATTCCACATTTTTGGATTTCTACGATTTGATTTGGATTTCATTGCCCATGGTCATACATTTATTGACCTAAAGGCCCACATTGGCACAATTGCGGATTATTTTCCCCATGCTGATTTTCATGATCTTTTCCCTAATTGTAATGATTTGGGTTGATCCTATTTTTGATTCTCTTGAGGTCGGTATGGTTCCATGAACCATTCTTTTCAAAAACATCATCATTTCATGTGTTTTTCTTTATATGTCATCATTTGCTTGTTTTGCGTGGACTTCTTTGTAATTTTTTCATTTTGATTTTTGTGACGTTTTCTATGATTCTGATGATTTGGGTCGATCGCATTTTTTATTCTCTTAAGGTCGGTATGATTTCTCGAGCCACTCTCACCAAAAACATCATCATTTCATGGGATTTTCTTTGTCGTTTTATGTTTCGTTATTCCGTCATCTTGTGTGGGTTTCTTCGCAATTTTTGCATACATCTTACACATCCATCTAGTCATGATTAGGCACCCATATTAGCATAATTAGAAAACAATTTAGGTTTTGCAAGCATTCATTCAACCTTTAGCAAGCGAATTAGACTTGAAAGACCGAGTTTCTCGGGCGTATGAGGGTGCCTAATACCTTCCTTGTGCGTAATAGGAATCCTCACTCATTCTTTGGTTTGTAGACATTTGGCCTTTTCATTTGCATCATATGCATTCGTCCCTTTTTGTGGTTTGTTTGTGGTTTTCCTTGCCTTTCTCTTAAAAGACTAGGTGGTGACTCTGATTTTTTTATCTTATCTTCTTTTACGGCTTCGCCATCCTGGCATGGTTGTGGCCTCTTTCCTCTAGTTCAACTCCGTGCTAGATTCCTAGGCGGGCATGGTCACAAGACTGGCAACTCCATTAGGGATACCAAATTCCGGCTTTCAAGTTAATCCCTTTTTGCTTGTTTGGCCTTTGCTCCTGAGGCTTTCGCTTCACATGTTTGTTTGTTTGCCTTACTTGTGCCTGATTGCTAATTTACCTTGTTTTTCACACTTCCTTGTAGACATTTGCTCTGTCACTACACTCACATGCCATATATCTTACCTTTTGATTTGATGGATGTTTTCTTTTCACAATCATGATGCCACGATAGTCGCACATGCCATGATCATGCCTTTTGCTTGTTGTTTGCTTGCTTGATTGCATTGCTTGTGTGTTTTCTTCCCCTTTCACGTTTGATATGATTAGGAGAGTATAAACATGTTTGCTTTCCCCTTTTGGTTTAAAAATAAAACACACAAACTCAGAGAAACAACTAATAAGGCAAAATTAGAGACCAATTCAAAGTCCTTCCCCCTTGGTTAATAAAATGCAAGTAAAAGACACAAAAGCATATTGCATTAGTGATCATATAAAGCATGCATCATCTCTTATGAGTCCACCTATAGTTTGTGAAGGACAATTCTAATAGCCCGTTTTATAGCTTTGGTGTAGGGCGTAATGCTAGTTTGTTCCCCTTGTTTGGAGTCGTGTCGATGTTAGTAGAGGGTACAGCTCCATGCTACTTGTGACCATGCCGGTGGAACCCTGCACGACTCTCCTTACGATGCGTGGAAGCACAGGAAGAGTCCCGATATGGTCACAGAGAAGATGGTGAATTTGGAGAAGAAGACTAGACTCGGAAACACCAAGGAAAGATAAGAAAGGATAAGGAAAGGAGTTGGCACCTAGTCTTTTAATGGAAAGACGAGGAAAACCAAACACGAAAGAAAACCAAGAAGAAAACAAGATGAAGAAAACATGTATGCTCCGTGCCTAATGGATGTAGTGCACAAATCAATGCAGGCCAGAGAAAGGGTAAGGATTCTTGTTACGCATGGGGAAGGGGTTAGGCACCCCCATGTGCCTGAAGAACTCAGTCTTTCTAGGTTTTCTACTTGCTAAATGGTCTATTGTGTGTATGCTTGCCTATTTTGAGTGCACATGCTTAAAGTGACTGCAAAAACATGCCAAATCAAAGAGAAGAAATGAATAAAAGGAAAAATGTTAATCTAAGGGACAAATGTAGGCATTGAGAATGCCACTTTATTGTAGCCCGTGGGCGATGAGGAAAATCGTGAAAATCGAGAAACACTCGGAAAGCATCACATAAATCAGTGAAAACTCGAAGATCCGAGAAAATCAAATTAGGGAAAATAATCCTCATTCGGGACAATGTCGGCATTGTTAAGCCTGTTAATATATGCCCTCGAGCGATGAAAAGCTAAACCAAATCAAAATCGCGAAAGTCGGAAGAAATCCAGGAAACGATGGGAAAACCAAGCTTGAAATGAGTTAGAAATGTGTGCACGATGAAAGGAAGAAGGTGCAAGAAAATATGCATGAAAAAGTGCAACAAAATGTGCAAAATGCATATAAGAGTGTAAAAATATAAATTCCAAGGGGTTTTGTGCAAAAATCCCAAATTCCGAATGGAAAATGAAATTCTGAAGCTAAATCATCAAAAATATATAGAAAAACACAATTTATGTAATTTTCGGAAATCTAGGATCAAATGTACAAATCTGTGCATTTTTTGTCAAATTAAAGATTCCTAGGGGTCAATAAGCAATTTTGCCATCAAAACATGTATTTAATGCAATTTTGTGGAAATTCAGGGTAACATATGCAAGAAAAAGAGTCCATGTTTGAAAATAGAAAGTTCTAGGGACTGACATGCAAATTTACCCTAGAAAACATGCATTCAGTGTGAAATCAATAAAATTCAGAGGCTAAATTGCAATTCAGGTCACATTTGAGCATATATTTAAATTTACAGGGGTAAACTTGCAATTTAAATAGAGAAATATGCATTCAGAAGTATTTCAACAAAGCTCAGGGTTTTAAATGCAAAACTTTTGTTCTTAAATGCATGAAAAGCAAATCAGGGGGCTTTTGTCTAACTTTAAAGCCTGGAAAACATTTTAAAGAATTTGCAGGGGTTCCTCTACAATATTTCAAGACGAACATTATTTAAATGATTAAAAAAAAGTATGTAGTGACCTAAAAGTAAGGAAAAGGACCTATGTGTAAGAAAATAAGGACCTAACTGTAAGAAAACAAAAGTATCAGAAGTTTATTCAAAGAAAACATATTTTTTTACTTTTTTTTCTTAAAAAAATACAACGGCTGTCGACGACGGAACTCCGCCGTCAACGACTGCCGAGGATGCTCTTCTAGAGCATCCCAAAGCCTGATTGAAGATCAAACCTCACGGGGAGCAAGAAGAGGAGGAGAGGGAAAGATCCAATGGTCTGGATCTAAGTGTTGACGATTGGAACGGGCTCTCCACCCCCCTCGCCGTCGGGGTTGCTCTGGTGACGGCGCTGGAGAAGAAGGAGGCTCTGGGCGCAATGACGCGGCGGTCCAGGGATCCTGGAAGCTTGGGGACGCTGAGAGGACAATTTCCTCTCATCCAGCCACAAGAATGGGGCCCCTTATCCTCTGCCTGATCGTATCTCATCGGAGCTCCGGCGATGGCAGTTGCAGGCAAGAACCAGGGCTCGATTCGAAAGCCTGGTGGCTCTGGAAGCTTGGGGAAGGCCTATAGATTGTTCCTCTAAGGCTGGAGCATTGCGGCGAGGAGAGGAGTGCTGGATCCAGTTACGTAGTGGTCTTCTTCTCCGACGACGGTGAGCGCAACTCCGGCGATCCTATTCTGTTGGTCTCCTCAACAGTTGAAGTAGAGTCCAGAAAGGTGGGAAAGCAAGAGGAAGTCTATGGGTTGAGAATCGAGCACCCTGGGGAAAGGATCATGCCCTGGACTTGCACCCCCACCTAGGTCACCGGAAAATGGCGCCGACGAGGCCTGGAACCTCGATTTTGACCAGAGGAAACCTTTGGCTCCGTTGGAATCGATTAGGGGTGGTAGAGGGAGACCTAGGAGAGCATTTTTGAAGTAAATTGACATCTATGGCGGGCATACTTGGACTAGCAGTAACCTTGTCCGTCGAAGCTCGCCGGAGATGGCTGGAAACTCTGGCTTCTCTACTCCACGAGCTTCCTCCTTGCTCTTGAATCACTTTGGTTGCTCTAGTTGGGAGGACAAAGCTTTGGGGGGCTCTCCTCTCAAAATTTCCAATCCTCGTTCTCACTTGCAAATGGGAGTTATTTATAGGCTTGCCATGGTGGTTATTGGTTGTTGTGATTAGTTAGAGGCTGTTGGATTAAGTGGGAAGTTGTTAGAGTTGGTTAGATTAAGTGGGAAGTTGTTAGAGTTTGTTTAAGTAGTTAGAGGTTGTTATAGGTGGTTAGAGGTTGTTATGTTGGAGTGGGAGTTAGTTAGAGAGTTTAGTTGGTTACATGAGTTTGTTAAAGTAGTTATGAGGGAGTGGAAGTAAGTTAGGTTGTTAGAGTTTGACATTAGGGTTTGACTTATGGTTTATGGTTTGGATTAGGGTTCTGTGGTTTTGTTTGCCTTTTTAGAGTTTTTCTAGGGTTTTTAGGATTTTTTAGGGTTTTTAAGGTTTTTATGGTTTATTTAGGGTTTTATGATTTTGTTTGGTTTTTTTAGGATTTTCCTATGCTTTTTAGGGGTTTTAAGGTTTTTATGGTTTATTTAGGGTTTTATGATTTTGTTTGATTTTTTTGGATTTTCCTAGGTTTTTTAATATTTTTTATGGTTTTTTAGAGTCTTGTTAGGGTTTTCTCCATTGCAAGCATATGGGGGTGTCTACAGATGCCCCACCCTGAGCAAGGTCAAAGGATGAATGGAACAAAGACTGATGCTCAGGGTTGACAGAGACACCCCACCTCTTCTTACAAGGAAGAGAGATCCGTAGGAGGAAATCATCGCTTGGAGTTGACGAAGATGCCTTGTCCGAAGCTGCAAGAAAGAGTTAGTTAATGGCAACCAGCTACCTGCCGGTGAATGCACCAGAAGTCTTGTCCTGTCTCCCTGAACGCCACAGTCGAAGCCAACATCAGAGAAACGAATACTAATGACAAATGTCGACAAGTTGACAACCAATTAGCTCCTAAAAGACATGATTGGTTATCACACTTGTCGAGAAAAAACATCGGACAAGACTCATGGTGCTCGTCGACCGAAAAGTGTCTGGTTACGGAAGTCATCTGAGTAGTTCGGGCTACCAGCCCAAAAGGAGGAAAGGAACAAGGATAGTGGGGAATCCATCGGGCATCATAGGGATTGCCCGGGTAGTTTGGGATACCATCCCAAAGGAAGGAGGCAAATAGTCTTCTTTGATTCCGTCCGTTCAGAGCAAAATTCAAAGGCAAGAGAGGTGGCACCGAGGTTCGTCCGAACGGGTCAAACCAGGGATGGGAACATCTAGACTCTGACTGGTAGTCTAGAAAATATGGAAAATGGAGGCCTTGAATCTGTCTGTTCGGATAGGAATTTGAATGCGAGAGGGGTGGCACTGAGGTTCGTCTGAATGTATCGAATCAGGCATGGGAACATCGAGACTCTGACCGGTAGTCTAGAAAAGATGGAAAAGGGAGGCCTTGAATCCGTCCATCTGGGTAGAAAATTGAAGGCGAGAGGGGTGGCACCAAGGTTCATCTGAATGGATCCAACCAGGGATGGGAACATCTAGACTCCAACTGGTAGTCTAGAAAAGATGGAAAAGGGAGGCCTTGAATCCATCCATCCGGATAGGAATTCGAAGGCGAGATGGGTGGCATCAAGGTTCGTCCAAACGGATCGAACCAGGGATGGAAGCATCTAGACTCCGACCAGTAGTCTAGAAAAGATGGAAAAAGGATGCCTTGAATCCGTCCGTCTGGATAGAAATTCGAAGGCGAGAAGGGTGGCACTGAGGTTCGTTCGAACGGATCAAACCAAGAATGTGAACATCTAGACTCCGATCGGTAGTGTAGAAAAGATGGAAAAGGGAGGCCTTGAATCCGTCCGTCTGGATAGGAATTCGAAGGCGAGAGGGGTGGCACCGAGGTTTGTCTAAATGGATCGAACCAGGGATGGGAACATCTACACTCCGATTGGTAGTCTAGAAAAGATGAAAAAGAGAGGCCATGAATCCGTCCGTCTGGATAGGAATTCGAAGGTGAGAGGGGTGGCACCAAGGTTCATCCAAACGGATCGAACCACGGATAGGAACATCTACACTCTGAACGGTTGTCTAGAAAGATGGAAAAGGGAGGCCTTGAATCCGTCCCTCTCAATAGGAATTCGAAGGAGAGAGGGGTGTCACCAAGGTTCATGCGAACGGATCAAACCAGGGATGGGAACATATAGACTCCAATCGGTAGTCTAGAAAAGATGGAAAAGGGAGGCCTTTAATCCATCCGTCTGGATAGGAATTCGAAGGCCAAAGGGGTGGTACTGAGGTTCATCCGAACAGATTGAACCAGGGATGAGAACATCTAGATTCCGACTGGTAGTCTAGGTAAGATGGAAAAGGGAGGCCTAGAATCCAACTGTCCGGATAGGATTTCGAAGGCGAGAGGGGTGGCACCAAGGTTCGTCCGAACGGATCGAACCTGGAATGGGAACATCTAGAATCCGAGAAGTAGTCTAGAAAAGATAGAAAAGGGAGGCCTTCAATCTGTCTGTCTGGATAGGAATTCAAAGGCGAGGGGGTGGCACTAAGGTTCATTCGAATGGATTGAACCATGGATGGGAACATCTAGACCCCGACCGGTAGTCTAGAAAAGATGGAAAAGGGAGGCCTTGAATTCGTCCATCTGAATAGGAATTCGAAGGCGAGAGGGGTGGCACCGAGGTTCGTCTGAACGGGTCAAACCTGGGATGGGAACATCTAGACTCCGACCAGTAGTCTAGAAAACATGGAAAAGAGAGGCCTTGAATCCGTCCGTTCGAATAGGAATTCGAAGGCGAGAGGGGTGGCACGAAGGTTCGTCCGAATGGATCGAACCAGGGATGGGAACATCTAGACTCTGATCGGTAGTCTAGAATATGTGGAAAAGAGAGGCCTTGAATCCGTCCGTTCGGATAGGAATTCGAAGGCGAGAGGGGTGGCACGAAGGTTCGTCCGAACCGATTGAACCAGGGATGGGAACATCTAGACTCTGACTGGTAGTCTAGAAAAGATGGAAATGGGAGGCCTTGAATCTGTCCGTCGGATAGGAATTCGAAGGCGAGAGGGGTGGCACCGAAGTTCGTCCGAACGGATCGAACCAGGGATGGGAACATCTAGATTCCGACCGGTATTCTAGAAAAGATGGAAACGGGAGGCCTTGAATTTGTCCGTCTGGATAGGAATTCGAAAGCGAGAGGGGGAATTCCGCCCTATCTGGTATAGAAGTTGTGAAGATTTCATTCGTCCAAACCTAGGGCAATGAAACAAGATTCTCAACTATTATCTGGGTGGTCCCCAGTGCCAAGCCGATAGGTAGAAGAAAGTAAAATCCTGAACCAATCAAGCACATGTTGTCGCGATGGCGATTTCAGTTCCGCATCTACCATAGGCAATCAAATAGGCTAGCTAGAAATGTTCTGATGAGTTTTATTGACATTGTCAATGGAGTGATTACATGTATTTCAACTTGCAAAGAACTAGTAACATGACATAAATGTTAAGAATGTCCGTCATCCCTGGATCTTTTGGAGCCCGAGGCTTAGGTAAAGAGCGTATGGCTCGGGGAAACACTGTAGATTGGCCAGGCCTCTTTGACTTCAGCTCCGTAATCTATTGTGCAACTTTTCCCCTCTATGACTGTAAGATCCCTCAATCGTATAGAGCCATTTAGCAGGCGAGATAGCTCCTTAGTCATAGTGTAGGAGCTCAGGGGGTATTCTTAGAATTATCCTGGCATTTGCCCTTGAACAAAGGAATCCTGCTGATAACCGAATTGCTGCATCACATGGATTGGGTGATATTCAACTCCACCAGTCAACCCTGACAGGATGATAAGTTGCATGTAGGCTATGTTGAAGAAGGCCTCAAAGTTATAAGTAGCCGAAGGAATAATGTGCCAGATGACTTTCTGTTCTATCAGGCTTTCTAACCGCTCGTACTCCTTCCGAACTGAGGTGATCATGCACGCATGGCCGCTTTGACAATAGGAGTGGAAGGCTGATCGTTGTGGGTGTAAGACTTCTACACCCAGATGTGTGGCCAACCATACCTGTACAAATGCTCCACAACCATAAAAGTACTAGCAGCGCCGCAGTGATCGGTCCAAAGCCCGGTAAGATTCTGCCAAGATGACTGGGGCTAAATCTATCTGACGGGTGACAACTACCAAAGCAATCTTGGCGACTCCAATGTTTACAACCACCCGACCATGGCTGAAAATCAATTCCCCTAGGAAGCGGACAACAAAGCCTTTCAAACATAGCTCATCACCCAGGGAGGCGTGCATTCTGGCTACTTTGTCAAAGTAAGCTAGTTGCAGCATGGGAGAATGTCCATCTGAATAGATGAGCTGACGACCACAGTCATTGGTTGATAGGCCAGTTAGCTCACTCAAGAATATGGAATACCCATTGCGCCGCATAAACACGTTGGGTCTTAGGAACCTCTGTAGACAACATATTTTGTGGACCTCCTTTAGGGTTGGGGTATATAAAATTCTCCCAAAGCGGAATACATGATGAGCCGACTTCCAGAACCGGGCAGCTGCACATAGGAATTATCGAGAAACCTCCACCTTCGCGATATCCAGAAGCTTTGAAGAGATCCCCCAAATCCGTAACTTGTTGCGATCGCTTTCTGTTAACTACTGGATCCATGCTTGGAGAACATCTTAGTAGTGTGTGGGCACAACCATCGTAGGGAAACCCATGATCTGTAAGGCACTTCAGCTTTCCTTGACTCAAGCCTCCCAAGAAAGGGAAAACGATCTCCTACAGGACATGTTCAAAACATTATTTTAGAAACATATTTCAATTTTGCTTCATTCAATAGCACTTCGCAAAACCAAAGCAGACAGATAAAAGATGTAGCGCAATGGTATTGAAAGAATTAGAGAAATTGGCCCAAAGCTGAAAACTACAACTGACTGAACAAAGAGTTGATGAACAGACTAAATCTTGTGCACAACCTTGAGGGAAGGCCCTGGTTACCAATCGGTTTTGACCAGGTACCCAAGTAATGAGATATAGCCATCAAACCCAGGGGATCAGGATTGTTAGATGACTGTGCCTCTCAGTAGATTATTGGGATCCTCGACCTGCAGAGCAGTTGACATGCCCCTAGTCGAGCATTGGCTCAATGCGTCTAACCATAGGTCTATTGAAATGCCCCTGGTATGACATGAATGACTCTTAACCAAATAGAGCAGCTTACATGCCCCTAGTCGAGCACTGGCTCAGTGTGTCTAACCATAGGACAGTTGGCATGCCCCTGGTTTGACAGAAATGGCCTTAATCAACAAGAGCAGCTTGCATGCCCTTGGTTTAGGCGATGTCCTCCTGATTCTCTTAGACTAATAGTTGTTATCATACCCTAGCTAAGAGAACCAGATAATACTCTGCGACGCGTTTAAGATGATATTTGTGGAAAGAAATGCATGCATGCTAAATGATTTGTGGGATCTTATTGGCGCCCTCAGCATTGGGATGCTTATCGCCAAGTATGCAAGGGAATTGTAACTCCAAACCTCACGAGACTCTATCCAAGCCCCTAGTTTCTTGGGTGGCTCTCTGAAAATGCGACATTGTGTCCTAGACTCCGTTCTGAACCCCACTGGACCATACCCTTGCTTTTTTATTTTATTCATTCTTTATTCTTTCTCCCTTATAGGCATGTGGGTTCACCCTATCCCTGGCTTGGAGGTAATAGGTACCTAGTCTATGGTGGGGAGCTAATAATGTTTAAAGGGTTGGCTAGGCCCTTTTGGAACAAGTCTTCTAGGCATTCACTTCGACTCCTCTCCAAGATAAATTGGAGGGACAGTGCTACCCGTCATGCCTCTCTCTTTAGGGCTGACTACTATCTATGACTTCTGTCTTCTAATTCTTTTATGCCCTTTCATAGATAATATATTTTTATTTTATTTCTCACGCTCTCATTCTCACCACTAACATTTTATCTCCCTCTGGGAGGTGTAGGGTCCTTGAGCAGCTTAGATATTTCGCCTAGTTCACAATGGAACGTGGCCCCCTCACTCCTTAGGCTACTTGAATAGTATCTACCTGAGGAGGTGCTACGTATTCCCAACCTTGGCAGGCTTATTCCGCTTATCATCACCGGGCTAAGATCCATGCATGTGATGATGAAAACAAACATCGGCCTATATATGCATATACTGAATGGGGGTTAGTATGTGTTGTGATGCTAGGCTACATGGATGTTGAAGAACATGAATTTATGCATGCATGGAGGAAAGTGTCAGTGTCGCAGAGTGAGGACACATTGTTTATGATCACTAATAGTACTTTTTGAGGTAGCATGAATTAATTGGCTCTAACTCTTCGATGTAGTCCATGTCCTTAAGGACGATAGCTCCTCCAGAGTAGACTTGCTTGACCACGAATGGTCCACGCCAGTTTGGCCTGAACTTGCCACGACTATCAGGGAGATGTATTGCTCGCAAGACCAGGTCCCCTGGCAAAAAGCTTCTTGGTCCTTAATTCACTCTGCCTCTTCCAGTTCTGCTTCTTTTAGGACTCTGAGCGACGGTATGTCCACCTCTACTGGTAGGAGTGCTTCCATGCCATATACCAGAGAATATGAAGTCGCCCTTGTTGAAGTTCGGACTAATGTTCTATAAGCCCACAGAGCGTATGGGAGCTTGTCATGCTAGTCCTTATGTGTTTTCGCCATTTTTTTTAAGAATCTTGGTTAGATTCTTATTGGCGAATTCCATTGCACCGTTCATCTGAGGACGGTATGGGGAGTACCTATGATGCCAGATATGGAACTCCTGTTGGTAATCCTCGACCTTTTTGGCTGGGAAATTTGTCCCATTATCAGAAATGATTGAATGCAGGACCCTGTACCGGGTAATGATATTGTTCCTGATGAACTTTTCAGTCACTGTCTTGTAAGAAGCTACCTCCACCCATTTTGTAAAATAATCAATTACTACTAAGATGTACTGATGTCCATTGGAAGCTACTAGGTGGATAGCTCCGATGACGTCTATTCCCCATGTTGAGAAAGGCTAGGGTGATGACATGCTGTGGAGTTGCATGAAAAAAGTTGCCATGGACTTGACAGTTATGACAACATCACACAAACTGACTGCAGTCTGTCTCCATGGTTGACCAGAAATAACCTTGTAACATTATTTTCTTGGCCAATAATACTCCATTCATGTGAGGCCCGCATGTCTTAGCATGCACTTGCAACATTACGGTATCAGCTTCCTTTTGATCAAGATAGCGTAGAAGCATCTGATTGTGAGATCTCCTGTACAAGTGACCTGCTCCAAGCACATATTTTGAGGCCAGTCAAACCATGGCTTTTCTATCTGTCACTAATGCATCTGGATGGTGACTCTCGGTTTCTAGGTAGACTCTGATGTCATGATACTATGGGAGCTCTGCTGTGGAATCTACTTCCTCTTTGTTCATGCATTGTGCCAGCTGGTCTGTGCTAGTTACCGACACATGCACTGTGTCATCCTCTGGTATAGACAACCAGGATGCAAGAGTGGCTAGTGCATCTGCGTAAGCATTCTTGGCCCTGTTCATAAAGGAAAAGCGTATCTCCTCAAACTTGGCCATCAACTTTAAGAGATGGTTGTGGTATGGAACCAATTTCAGGTGTTTGGTTCTCCAGTTGCTAATAACTTGAGAGATAACTAACATGGCATCACTATGCACATGTAGTTTCCGTGCACCATGTTCTAATGCTGCCTGCAAACCAAGAATACATGCCTCGTACTCTGCCACATCATTGGTGCATACAAAGGTTAACTTTCGAGCAAGTGGGATCATCTGTCCTGCGGGGTCTCCAGCACTGCACCGATGCCCATGCCTTTCCTTTTAACTGTTCCATCAAAGTAAAGCTACCACTGTTCTTTATCTCGAGGGTCTACTAACTCTTCCTCTTCCATGGCGAACAATATATCCTCATCAAGGAATTGAGTTTGTAGGAGTTGGTACTCTGGCATGGGTAGATCTGCGAAGCGATCTGCCACAGCCTGTCCCTTCATCGATTTTTGAGTGAAAAAAGTGATATCAAACTGAGATAAGAGCACTTGCCACTTGACACATCTACCCACTAGTGTAGGTTTTTGAAAAAAATATTTCATTGGATCATGTTGGCATAGTATAGAACTGGATATGCCATCATATAGTGCCTCAGGCGCTGTGTGGCCCAGACGAGGGACAAGCAAACTTTCTCGATTGCGGTATACTTAACTTCACAATCGTTGAACTTTTTACTCAGATAATAAATGGCCCTCTCCTTGCGACCTGTTTCATCATGCTAACCCAAGACTGCGCCCATTGAATGTTGTGTTACTTACAAGTAGAGCAACAGAGGATGCCCTAGTGTCGGAGGAACTAAGACAGGAGGTCTTACCAAGAGCTTCTTGATTTTGTCAAACGCCACCTGGCACTCCTCATTCCAACAAGTCTATGAGTTCTTCCTTAAGAGCTTGAAGATCGACTCACAAATTGGTGTCAACCGAGCAATGAATCGACTGATATACTGCAACCGCCCCAGCAACCCTCAGACTTCTTTCTTTGTTGTAGGTGGAGGCATCTCAATGATGGCTTTAGCCTTGCTTAGATCTATCTCAATTCCCCTTTGACTAATGATCTAGCCCAGTAGCTTGCCTGATGACACACCAAATGCACACTTGTTGGGATTCAATCGCAGCTTATATTTTCACAAACGGTTAAAGAGCTTCCTCAAACAAGCAATGTGTTCTTGAGGCTCCTTTGACTTAGCGATCATATCATCCACGTAAACCGCGATGTCTTGGTGCATGAGATCGTGGAATAAGGTTGTCATTGCCCTTTGATATGTGTCCCCGGAATTCTTGAGCCCAAATGGCATAACTCTGTAGCAGAACACTCCTTATGGGGTAATAAAGGACGTTTTCTCCATATCTTCTTCTTCCATTCTGATTTGATTATATCTTGAGAACCCATCCATGAATGACAACATTTTGTGTCTTACAGTATTGTCTGCCAACACATTAATGTGTGGGAGTGGTAAATCATCCTTTGGGCTTGCTTTGTTTAGGTCCCTGTAATCAATACACATTCGGACCCGACCATCTTTCTTGGGTACTGGAACCACATTTGCTAACCATTCTTGGTAGAGGACAACCTTCAGAAAGTTAACTTTGTGTTGTTTCATTATTTCCTCTTTCAATTTTAACAACCACTGCGGTCGCCATCTTCACAATTTCTGTTTAACTAGCTTGACGTTAGGTTTAAGTGGTAATGTATGTATCACTTCCTCGATGTCTAGCCCAACCATGTCATTGTAACTCCAGGCGAAGATATCTACATATTCTCGGAGAAGCTCAACAAGTTCTGCTCTGGCCTGTGTTGTGAGTTTGGCGCTTATCTGCACTTCCTTGACATCTTCATTAGTGCTAATATTTACAGTCTCAGTTTCTTCCTCTACATGCAGCTTCGAGCCATCTAGATCATCATCATAAGGCTGGAATTCTGGTGCATCGTGACTTTCCTCTTCTATTCCTGCATCATCCTCTTCTCCGCATGCAATAAGCTCAGGAAAGACTTCTTGCTAGAATGATGGACCTGTGTCTTTAAAGGTGCACACTTTCTCAGCATTTTGCCCTTGACGATGCTTTAGAATGGTCACTGTAACCCTGGTTTTCTTGTATGCACCTCAAATGATCTCAGATTCTACTATTCCCAAACTTGTAGGTGTATCTGGTTGTTCTACTTCTTTCACAACCTTCTTATGTAAACAAAAATTTTTATTTTCATGATGTCTATGTACAACATGTGTGACAGATGGGCAGCTATCCTCTGACTGATTGATATGAGTGCTGCTGCTTGCATTCTCTTTTGAGCCTAACTTAGGATCTTTTTTTTTAGACCCCACTGCTCAAGTGGGGCCAGGACTGATAAAACCACCTAGACCTGCTTCCCAGCTGATAGGAGATAAACTCCTCTGGTCTAGCGTTTAGTGATCTATTCTCCTCCATGGTCATGATAGCACACTTACCCTGTGCAATTGTCTGCTCCACAATGTATTCTGTCATTATTGCCTTCCCTTTCTTGTGCCTAAGCTCACTTTGTGTGTCCTCTGCTAGTACTGGCAACTGCTCTTGAAACAGAACTTCCAAATCACTGAGTGTAGACACCTCGATTTTGAGGTAGTTCATTGATAAGGCCTCATTTGTTGCTTTGGATATGGCTGATCTTTGGACCAATCCCTAAGCACGCAGCAAGCCCGCAGCCTAGTTACAAAACCAGGCCAATAGGCGAGAGCACCAACCCAGCACACCTAGCTAGCACATCAACCTAGGACACCTAGCTAGCACATCAACCTAGCACACCAACCTAGCACACCAACCTAACGCACTTCCCTAGCACACATAGGTGCGTACCTCCCTAGCGCACCTCCATGGCGCACGAGGCTGTGACTGCTGGCTTTCTGCCTTCATTGGCTGTTACCTCCAGCAGCGAATGTGCCATGGAATATTCCAGGCTCTTCGTCTGCGAGGCCCTCCATATACCCGTAACTCACCCCTGAGAGATCCC
>JAMKQA010037275.1:0-18515 GCA_024699735.1 Posidonia australis | reverse complement strand
GTGCGCCCAGCTACCTCACAGATTTCTGGGCTCTGGCTTGCTAATAGGCTTGGGGCTAGGTTTAATGGCTGATCACATCCAAAGCAACATAAGGATACTCATTTCCGGGTTACCTCAAAATCGGGGTGTCTACAGTATGCGACAAACTAGTCACAAAATCCATGGAGATGTGTTCCCACTTCCACACAGGAATGTCCAAAGCCTGCAAAGTTCCTCTAGGTTTCTGGTGCTCTACCTTGACCAACTGGCAAGGCGTACACTTTGCCACATGGTCAGCAATATCTCTTTTCATGTTAGGCCACCAAAAGTTCCTCTTCAAGTCCTGGTATATCTTCGTACTCTCTAGGTGAATGATGTACTTGGACCGATGAGCTTCATCTAGCAATCTCTACATAACCACCTCATACTAAGCCAAGTACAAGCATAGATGTAATGCCCCCACGCTACACAATAGTACAGAAACTACCCAAAGCAACTATTTAAATCTAAATTAACAAAATTAAATAAATAAAGCCAAAACACCAAGACTTGTATGCGAGTGGCTCTAATGTGATGCACCAGACAAGACTGCACCTCCTCCTAAGCACTTGAGACAAGGAAAAAGAAAACCACGCATGAGTGACAAGAATGTCACCCAGTACGCATCCCAAGAATAACAATAAAACCAACAAAAACTCCATATTGTGGGAAAAACCTCAAGAAAACCACAATCATAGAAAAGCCAACACACGTGATTTGGTAAAACTAGTAGAAAATGCCATTTCAAAACTTTTATTTTCTTTTCTTTTTTTTTTAACCTCAAGCTCATTAACAAATCTTTCTACACAAATCAGGAAAACCGTTTCCATCTAGATTCCTAGCCCAAAGCGCCATTCAATCCACTAATACAAATCACAACAAACCAGGGCTAGGAACTAGTTCAACACAAATCTCAATTCATATCTCAAAGATGGTCGTATCACCCTGGCCACAGGCAATCGACTTGGCCACAAGCAGTTGTCGAGGTTCCATCTCCAACCACACTGCAATGCTGTGGTGAACCACCCTGCACATGAGTTCAACCGCCTCAGTTGCAGCCTCAAGAGAGTACCCTCACAGGTACACCCTAGACTCGATCAGCACCGACACTGAGGGTATTCTAGGTCTACCGTACCTCAGGTCCAATAGTACCACTATAGTCTCGAGGTTCTTACCCTGGACCGCAACTTGGCAACCACAATCAAGGACACGTCCCCTACATATCTAGAGGTCTCACTATCCCTGTCGACAAGCCCCGGTCTAATTGTGGTTCCTACAAATTTCAGAAATTTCTTTTGAAAACACATGCAAATTTTTATTCCAAATCATTTGGCAAAACTAGTTTTCATTCATAAAACACTTTATCAATCTCACACATTGATGTCCACATTTTTTATCTATGGTTCTCAAAACCGATTATTCACAATCTCATTCATTTCAAGGTTCATCATACCATGTTTTCCACCCCTCTCATGGGTCCACATTCATTCCCACATATTTCATGTTTAATAATTTATGGAAAACATTATTAAATCAATACGTTTACATGAAACATCTCATAACTCATTCCCATGCATTTCACAAATTTTTCATGTATTTATCTCATTTTATTAACATTTTGACAAAACATCTCTTTACATAGTGCTGGGTCCTAATTCGACATACTGAATAGGGTTCTGATCGACCGAATATCCCTGATTCGATCGACTGAAATATTTCAGTACTCCAAATCTCTATCAGTTTTATCAGTTCCCTGCCAAAACGGTGGACCGAACTCGATCGGTAGTCCACAATTCCCTGATTCGGTCGACCCAAAAACCTTCGGTCGTCCGAATCGATGACTCATGGGACCTAACTGGAGGCATTTCAGCATATCGAACCCAGCTCGGCATACTGTTTTCTGCAATTGTAGAAAACCTCCCTAGCTGGTGTCATCTCTTCTCCCCAAAATGGGAGTGAGGGACGGAACCATCTAATCTACTACATAAATCACAAGTAAAACATGGGGTGTACACCTCCAATTCAACTTTGAAACCCCTCAATCCAAACACAAAACCATCAAGCATGCTGTTCTATAGAAATTCACAAAGACATGAAACTCATACGAGGTTACTGTAGCATGTATTCAAAATCACTAGCAAAACCCCACGAAATCCATATGAAATAGCATGATCTCAACATAAACATGTTGTTCATCCCATTCCCATCATTTTCCCTATTTAAACATGATTTTTGCAACATTTATCGATGATCTATCACTTTACTCTAACATGCCTTAACTGAGGAACGAAAGAGGGAGGGGGAAACGTGTACCTTCTCCGACGAGCTCTGTGGGCCCAACGTGCTCCGACGAGGCTGACATAGGCCTCCTCCGCTTGCACGACCTCCTCCGACACAAGGCTCTCCTCTCACTCTCAGCTCACCTTTGGTCTTCTCCCTCTCACTCGCAACTTGTTCCCCGATGCTCTCCACCACCTCCTCCTGTTATCTCCACCGCCTCACCTGCCACGTCCCGAAATCCCGCCGGCCATCACACCCAACCTCTCTACCACGGACGGGATGGGGCATGTAGCCCTTCGCTAGGGCTCACGAGCAAGGGGGAAAGGGGTCACGAGTATGGAGGAGAAGGGGATCACGTGAACGTGTGGTTGGGCTCCTTTGACCAGGTCCAAGTCCAAGTGGGTCTCACTCCCAAACATAGGTCCCAAGATGCACATACAGACCCAGAAGGCCAAAGAAGTCACACCATCAGGGAAAAATCAGGAACACAATTACACTGGGAGAGACCACAACAACAAACACAACCCTGATTATCCATTAATAAACCATATTCAAATAATACAACAAATTCAATGGTTTTACATTAAATGGAAAATCAGGCACAGATGTTACATCATACCCCCCTCAAAAAGAATTCCGTCCCTGAAATTCACTGATCAAACAAATGGAGGTACTGGGACCACATGTCCGCCTCTCGCTCCCAAGTAGTTTCTTCAACGCCATGGAGTTGCCACTGAACCAGTACAAGAGGTATTACCTTGTTCCTGAGGACCTATTCCTTCCTATCAAAGATCTGTACAGCGTCCTCCACCATGGACAAGTCTTCCTGCAACTCACCCGACTGGACTGAAATTACTTGGGATGTGGTGGCCAAACACTTCCCCAACATCGAGACGTGAAACACACTATGCACGCTCGAGAACTCTGGAGGCAAGTCCAACTAATAGGCAACTTCCCTGACCCTTCCAGTTATCCTGTAGGGTCCAATGTAGCGAGGACTCAGCTTTCCCCATTTCCCAAACCTGAATATGCCTTTCATTAGTGACACCTTTAGGAAGACGAAGTCTCCAACCTTGAACTCCAAAGGTTTGTGCCTCTAGTCAGCATAACTCTTCTGTCAGCTCTATGCAGTTGCCAGTCTCTACTTGATCAGGTCCACTCTCTCTGCTGCATACTGCCACACAATCTCTGGGCCCACGAGCTATCTCTTGCCTACTTCATCCCAACAAGTAGGTGTTCTACAAGGTCTGCCATACAATGCCTCATATGGTGCCATACCTATGCTGGAGTGATAGCCATTTTTGTAGGCAAATTCAATCAACAGAAGATGATCTTCCCAACTCCCTCTGAAATCTAATGTGTAGGCCCTCAACATGTCTTCTATGGTCTGGATAGTCCTCTCAATCTACCCGTCTGTCTGAGGATGGAAGGCTGTGCTAAAATGCAGAATGGTGCCAAAAGAATTTTGCAATGCTCCCCAGAACCTACATGTAAACCTGGTGTCCCTATCAGACACAATGGACACTGGCACTCCATGCAGTCGGACTATCTCAGCGACATATAACTCTGTCGATTGAGCTAATGGAAGATTCACCTTTATAGGTAAGAAATGTGCTGACTTTGTGAGACGATCCACAATCACCCAGATGGTGTCGTTCTTCCTCCTAGTCTTGGACAGTCCTATCACAAAGTCCATTGATACATGTTCCCATTTCCAAACCGGAATATCTAGGGGTTGCAGCAATTCCCTAGGTTTCTAGTGTTAAATCTTGACCATTTGGCAGGTTGCACACTTCATCACATGCTCAGCTATCTCTCTCTTCATTCCAGGCCACCAAAAGTTTTTCTTCAAATCTTTATACATCTTGGTGCTCCCTGGATGGATCGTATGCTTAGACCAGTGGACCTCATCGAGTAGTCTCTGTTTCACTTCCTCCACTCGAGGCACATACAAGCGCAAATCATATCTAAGTCCTCCATCTGCACCAATAGAGAAATGAGGTGCCTCTCCTGCCTCCAGCTTAGCCCAAGCCTCCCGCACAAAGGGGTCTAATTGCTGGGCGGCCACAATAGTCTCCAATAATCTTGGGCGAATAGACATATTTGCTATCCAAGCTCTAGCAGGTGCCTGAGACTGTCTCAATGGTCTACACCCAACCAAGTCCTTTAGCATATTTCATTCCTTGATCATCAGACTGGCCATCATGTGAGTGCGCCTACTCAGGGCATCAATGACCACATTAGCCTTCCCAAGGTGATAGGATAGGCTAAAGTCATAGTCCTTGAGGTATTCTATCCATCTCCTTTGCCTCAGATTCAAATCCTTCTACGTGAAGATATACTTTAAGTTCCAGTGATCTGTGAATACCTCAAACTGCTCACCATACAGGTAATGTCTCCAGATCTTCAGTGCAAACAGTACTGCAGCCAACTCCAAATCATGAGTGGGATAATTCCTTTCATGGTTCTTCAACTGGTGTGAGGCATACGCCACAACTCTCCTATGCTACATCAGTACAAAGCCTAATGCTTCCCCACAAGCATCACAGTACACTGCAAAGCCTCCACTCCCCGATGGTAGAGTCAAAACCAGAGATGTGACTAGCCGAGTCTTCAATTCATTGAAACTCTCCTTGCATTGTCAATCTGGTCAAAGGTGCTACAATCTTGGAGAAATCCTATATGAACCTTTTGTAATAGCCATCCAAGCCTAAAAAGCTTCTAATCTCTATCACTGTTTTGGGTCTGGCCTAACTACTAACTACCTCAACCTTGGCTGGGTCCACTTTAATTCCCTCGCCTGAAATAATGTGGCCAAGAAATGTGACCTCTTCTAGCCAGAACTCATGCTTAGAGAACTTTGCATATAGTCAGTGTTGTCTCAAAGTCTCTAACACAATCCTCAAATGTGTCTGGTGAGTCTGCAAATCAGGGGAATATACCAGCATGTCATCAACAAATACCACAACAAATTGGTCCAAGTAGGGTCTGAACACCCTGTTCATCAAATCCATGAAAGCGACCGATGCATTCATCAACCCAAAGGGCATAACCAAAAACTCATATTGGCCATATCGGGTACAAAAAACTGTCTTATGCATGTCAGTTTCCCAGATCCACAGCTAGTGATATCCCTATCTCAAGTCAATCTTCGAGAAGACTGAAGCTCCCTAAAGCTGATCAAACAAATAATCAATCTTAGGTAGAGGATATTTATTCTTGACTGTAATCTAGTTCAGCATCCAATAATCAATACAAAGACGGAGTGAACCATCCTTCCTCTTTACGAATAGTACCGATGCACCCCAATGTGATACACTCGGCCTAATAAATCCTCTATCTAGCGATTCCTGAAGCTGTTTCCTAAGCTCCTTCAACTCTGCTGGTGCCATCAAGTAAGGGGCCTTAGAAATAGAGCTAGATCCTGGCACCAAGTTGATCTAGAATTCAACTTCCTAATGTGGCGGCATCCCAGGCAAGTCCTCTGGAAAAATATCAAGATATTCCTGAGCCACGGGTATATCCTACATACTTAGAGCTGAAGAAGAAGACACTGTCACGCTTTCCAGATATCCCATACATCCTCTAGATAAGTGGTGGTAGGCTTTGATTGTAGAAATTATCTACTTTTGTTATCCAAGTCTATTTTCTTGCACCACACACCACCCTTGACCCGAGCACTCGACCAAGACTCTTTGCACAGTCAATGATAGCTGAATGTTGTGTTAACTAGTCCATCTCCAAGATGATGCCATATTCCTGTATCTCCATCACTATGAGACTGGCTCTGAAATCTTGGTCCCCCAACTTCACATTTACTGACCATAGGTATTTCCACGCTAAGTTGTGCTCTCCTAGTGGGGTCACCATGTCAAGATGGACAGCCAATTTAGCTGGCATGTCCCCAATCTCTGTAGCAAACGACTCAAAGATGAAAGAAAAATAACTCCCAAGTCAAATAGGACTCTAGCCATACGATCAGCCACAAGAAAGGAATCTAGATATCACATATAATATCCATCAAGAATAACACAATACAACAACAACAACAACAACAACATCAACAACAACAACATAGGGAGAGTACCAGATACAACAATGCATAAAAGGGAAAGGTTACAATTCATAACATACTTCTATTCCTTACCCTTTACCACATCCTCCTGATGGACTCACATCAAGAATAGTTATGGAGAACACTCGCCCCTTAGTTGGCTGATGGGGTGTGTTCTCAGCTGCCATTGCAAGATCAAGGCAATTTCGCTAAATGTGCCCAAACTTTCCACAGTTGTAGCAGACCATCTTCTCTGGATTCTGCTACCAATGGTAACACTATGCTGCTACATGCCCTAGGCGCTTAGAGATAAAACAGGATTTCTTCTTTTCTCGGCCACTGCTTGAACCAACCTAACTGTATCCAGTTCCTCCTCCCCCAGCCACAGACTCGGCGCGCTCTTTCCTTTTCTTCCCAGAGCTCCCAGAACTGCTCGAGCTCTACTTCCCAGAAGTGAAACACCGTGAAGCAAACGCCTTCCCCTTGCTCTTGGGGTGATCTTCTAGAACAACTTGTGGTCCTCCTCATAGCGGGCCACCAATTCCACAGCCTTGGTTAAAGTGAGGTACTCATAGCCCAAGATCCTGAACCTGAGTGCTGGAGTCAGTTCCTCCACAAATCTCTTGGCTCTGCGCTTCTCGGTATCAAATGTCTGTGACAACTGCTCCAATCTAGTAAAAGTCGCCTCAAATTCAGCTACAGTCATGCTACCTTACTTTAGGTTTTTGAATTCCTTGTCTAGTCGATCTCTTTCGTACTCTGGAAAATACTTCTCGTGGAAGGCCTCCTGAAAATCCTCCCATGAGATCATCAGCAAATTAGCGTTAAGGAACTTCATGCGGTGGGTGGCTCTCCACCACTGGTCGGCATCTCCCTTACACTGAAAGGTAGCCAATTTGACCCACTTTTCAGTTGGGCACTCCATGCCCTCCAAGACCTTCTCAACCTCAAGCAGCTAGGCCTCACAATCTTCTGGCTTGCCCTTGCCATCAAAAGTTGGCGAGCTCAAATGGTGAAACTACTTAAACCAAGGGTTTGCCTTTGTCCCATCTATGTTATTCCTGACGAAGGTCTGAGCAAATCCCTACATCATGTGACTCAACTCCTGCCAAATGCCTCCCCAACCATTGTCCTGCTCCTCACCAAAACTTGCAATAGGAGTCCTATCTCTACCACGACCTCTAGGCGGCATCTTGCTGCCACTACAAGTAAATAAGCAAACATACAAGTCAGGTGCTATGATCTCATGCAAAACGTGCAGTCCAACTAATGCCACATTACTGGATACCCTACACTGGTGCACTTAGTGAACCTAGGCTCTGATACCACTCTGTAACGCCCCTGCGCTACACAACAGTTCAGAAACTACCCAAAGAAACTAATTAAATTTAAATTAACAAAATTAAATAAATAAAGCCAAAACACCTAGGCCTGTATGCAGCAAAAGTGGTTCTAAAGTGATGCACCAGACAAGACTGCACCTCCTCCTAAGCACCTGAGACAAGGAAAAAGAAAACCACTCATGAGTGATAGGAATGTCACCTAGTATGTGCCTCAAGAACAACAACAACAAAATCGACAAAAACTCCATATTGTGGGAAAAACCTCAAGAAAACCACAATCATAAAAAAGCCAACACACGTGATTCTATAGAACTGGTAGAAAATGCCATTTCAAAACTTTTCTTTTCTTTTTTTTTTAAACCACAGGCTCATTAACAAATCTTTCTGCACAAATCAGGAAAACCATTTCGATCTAGATTCCCAGCCCAAAGCGTCATTAAATCCACTAATACAAATCACAACAAACCAAGGCTAGGAACTAGTTCAACACAAATCTCAATCCATATCTCAAAGCTAGTCATATCACTTTGGCCATAGGCGATCAACCTGGCCACAAACAATTATCGAGGCTCCAACCCCAACTACACTGCAATGCTGAGGTGAACCACCCTGCTCAGGAGATCAACTGCCCTGGCTACAGCCTTAAGAGTGTACCCTCATGGGTACAAGTACGGAGTGAGTCCTCACGACCCTATGGTGCTCAAGCACCTGGGGACTCTAACCAGAGACCCAACCAACATCGGCACTGAGGGTAGTCTGAGTCTACCGTACCACGGGTCCTACAGTACCACTATAGTCTCGAGGTTCCTACCCAAAACTGCAACTCAACAACCATAATCAAAGACATTTCTAGAGGTTTTACTTCCCCTATCGACAAGCCTCGGTCTAATTGTGGTTCCTACAAATCTCAGAAATCATGTTTGAAAATACATGCAAACTTTTATTCCAAATCATTTGGCAAAACCAATTTTCATTCATAAAACACTTTATCAATCTCACACATCAATGTCCACATTTTTCTTCTATGGTTCTCAAAACCAATTATTCACAATCTCATTCATTTCAGGGTTCATCATACCATGTTTTCCACCCCTCTCATGGGTCCACATTCATTCCCACATATTTCATGTTTAACGATTTATGGAAAACATTATTAAATCAATACATTTACATGAAACATCTCAAACTCATTCCCATGCATTTCATACGTTTTTCGTGCATTTATCTCATTTTATTAACATTTTGTAAAATATCTCTTAATATAGTTTTGGGTCTTGATTCGGCATACCGAATAGGGTTTCGGTCGACCGAAAATCCCTGATTCGATCAACCGAAATATTTTAGTACTCCAAATCTTTATCAGTTTTATCAATTCCCTGCCAAAACGGTCAGCCGAACTCGACCGATCATCCAAAATTCTCTGATTTGGTCGACCAAAAAACTTTCGGTCGTCTGAATCGGTGACTCAATAGAGCCAATTGGAGACATTTCGACATATCGAACCCAGTTTGGCATACTATTTTCTGTGATTGTAGAAAACCTCCCTAGCTGGTGCCGTCTCTTCTCCCCAAAATGGGAGTGAGGGACAGACCCATCTAATCTACTACATAAATCACAAGTAAAACATGGGGTGTACACCTCCAATTCTACTTCAAAATCCCTCAATCCAAACACAAAACCATCAAGCATGTTCTTCTATAGAAATTCATAAAGACATGAAACTTATTCGAGGTTACTGTAGCATGTACTCAAAATCACTAGCAAAACCCCACGAAATCCATATGAAATAGCATGATCTCAACATAAACATGTTATTCATCCCATTCCCATCATTTTCCCTATTTAAACATGATTTTTGCATCATTTATCCATGATCAATCACTTTACTCTAACATGCCTTAACTAAGGAATGAAAGAGGGAGGGGGAAACGCGTACCTTCTCCGACGAGCTCTGTGCGTCCAACGTGCTCTAGCGAGGCTCGACACAGGCCTCCTCCGCTTGCACGACCTCCTCCAACACAAGGCTCTCCTCCCACTCTCGGCTCACCTCTGGTCTTCTCCCTCTCACTCGCAACTTGTTCCCCGATGCTTGCCACCACCTCCTCCTCTTATCTCCACCGCCTCACCTGCCACGTCCCGGAATCCCGCCGGCCATCACAGCCAACCTCTCTACCACGGACGGGATGGGGCATGTCGGCCTCCTGCTAGGGCTCACGAGCAAGGGGGAGAGAGGTCACGAGTATGGAGGAGAAGGGGATCACGTGAATGTGTGGTTGGGCTCCTTTGACCAAGTCCAAGTCCAAGTGGGTCTCACTCCCAAACATAGGTCCCAAGATACACATACAAACCCACAAGGCCAAAGAAGTCACACCACCAGGGAAAAGCCAGGAACACAATTACACTGGGAGAGACCACAACAACAAAAACAACCCTACTTATCCATTAATAAACCATATTCAAATAATACAACAAATTCCATGGTTTTACATTAAACAGAAAATCAGGCATAAATGTTACAACAGATCATACCTCAGCTCTCCATATGCCACAAAAAGAAATGAGGCTCTCCACCAGCCCTTAGCTTCTTAAAAACAGCATAAACAAAAGGATGTAGCTACTGACAAGCAATAATGAACTCCATCAACGTAGGGTGAATAGATACGTTGGCCACTCAAGTGCCAACCGCTCCCTGAACCTGTCTCCTGGGCCTACAACCCACCGAGTCCTCTAGCATGATCTACACCTTGACCATCAAGCCCGCTATCACATGTGTACGCCGACTCAGAGCATTAGCAACCATGTTGGCCTTCCCAAGGTGATAAGACAAACTAAAATCGTAGTCCTTCAGATTCTCTACCTACCTGTGCTGCCTCAAATTGAGTTCTCTCTGAATAAATATGTACATTAGACTCTAATGATTGGTGGAGACCTCAAACTGTTTTCCATACAGATAGTGCTGCCAATTCTTAAGAACGAATACTATGGCAACCATCTTCAAATCATGGGTCTGGTAGTTCTTCTTGTGATCCTTCAACTAGTAGGAAGCATACACTATGACATTGCCATGCTGCATCAAAATACAACCCAACTCAACACCACTGGCATCACTCTATACTGTGAAGCCACCACTTCTTGAAGGTAGAGCCAACATAGGAGCAGATACTAGGCAAGCCTTCAACTCATTGAAGCTCACTTCGCAGTCATTGGTTCAAACTAAATGAGACTCCCTTCTTTGTCAGCTTTGTCAATGGTTAAGCTATAGAGGTGAAATCCCTGATGAACCTCCTATAGTAGCCCACTAAACCCATGAAGCTTCTAATCTCTGACACTGTCTCGGGTCTCTCCCAACTATTCACTGCCTCCACCTTGGTCGGATCTACTCTAATGCCTTCTCTAAAAATCAAATGACCAAGGAACATAACTTCGTTCAACCAAAATTCAAACTTAAAGAACTTGGCATATGGCTGATGCTGCCTTAGAGTATCCAATATTGTTCTCAGGTGTAAAGCATGGGTCTCCACATCCAAAGAATAAACCAGTACATCATCCATGAACACCACCACAAACTAGTCCAAAAAAGGGCTGAATATATTATTCATCAAATCTATAAACACCACTGGTGCATTGGTTAAACCAAAGGGCATAACCATAAACTCATAGTGATCGTTCTGCGTCTAGAAAGCAGTCTTCTACATGTCAGAGTCTTGTATCCTCATCTAGTGATACCCCAACTTCAGGTCAATCTTCAAAAACATCAAAGCAAACTGTAGCTAATCGAACAGATCATCAATGTTGGGTAAGGGATACTTTTTCTTCACTGTGATTTGGTTCAGCATTCAATATTCTATACACAACCGAAACGAATCATCCTTCTTACGGATGAACAAGACAAGTGCTCCCTATGGAGATACATTTGGCCTGATGAAATCCTTGTCTAGTAACTCTTGCAACTTGGTCTTGAGCTCTCTCAACTCCACTAGTGCCATATGGTAAGGGAGCTTTGAAACAACACTAGATCCTAGAACTAGATTGATCGAGAACTCTACTTCCCTGTAAGGTAGCATGCTAGGCAATTTGTTACGAAACACATCGAAATATTCATACACCATAGAAATGTTGTGAACACCCAACTTAGGAGAAGTGGAGGTAACAATACTAGCTAGATACCCCACAGAACCCTAGACCAATGACTTGCAAACCTTCATTGCTGAAATGATGAGCTTAGGCTCACCCTAACACACACCTTGCGCAAAGAAGGACCATCTCTGGTAGACCCAAAATATACTCTCCTCCGAGCACAGTCAATCAAGGAAAATTGATGAGCCAGCCAATCCATGACGAATATCACACCGTACTCCTGAATGTCCTTGATAATAAGACTGGCAATGAACTCTTTGCCATTCAATGCCAAGCCAACAAACTACAAATAATTCCAGGCTAAATTGTGCTCCCCGAGTGGTATGACTATGTTGACATGAAAGGCCAGCTTAGCGGATCTATCCTCCATCTTCGCTGCAAAACACTCAAAGACTTAGGAAAAAGAATTTCCTGAGTCAAACAACACCTTAGCCATCCGATCTACTACAAGAAAAGAACCTAATGGCCAAGCACGCCAACAAAATAACATTCTCAAATCAGACAGTTGTCTAGAATACAAAAGAGGTTACATCAGATACATAGAGAGTTATACAACACCAAACTACTCATCTTTACCCTCTACCATGTCTCCCAAAGGTCCAACGCTAGCAGCTGTAATGGTAAAAACTCATCCCCTCATTGGCTATTGTGATGTGCTTCCTACCTTCTTGGGAGGATATGGACGAAACTTCTGAATATGGCCTAACCTTCCACAGTTGTAACACACCACATGATCTGGAGTCTACTGTGAATGAGGACAATTAGCAGCATGATGGCCCACCTAGCCACACGAGAAACACTTATTCTCTCTAGGAGAACTAGAACCTATCTGACTAAAGCCAGCGCCACCACTACTAGCAAAACTATGTTGACCTACAAAATTTCCACCAAACTTCTCTTTCCACTTCTTCGCAGGGCTACCCGTATCACTAGAACTCAACATATTAGAGATAGAGAACCAGGAAGCAAAAGGTGACTTACCCTTCCCTTTGGGATGACCCTCCATGAACTTCTTGTACTCCTCCTCCAAACGAAAAGCCATTCCAACCATATCTGCCATAGTCTGGCACTGACAGTCCATCACCTTAAATCTCAGCCCTAGTTGTAGGTACTCTAGGAATCTCTACACCTATTGCTTCTCGGAGTCAAAGACCTGAGGGAGACGATCCAAACAGGCAAAAGCAACTTCATACTTAAGCACTGATATGTTGCCCTATTGCAAAATCTAGAACTCTTGGCCAAACTTCTTCCTTACATGGTTGGGAAAGTACTTCTTGTAGAAGGCCGCCTCAATGTCCTTCCACTTGATACTGATAGTAACTGAGTTTGGGAACTTTAGCCACCTCACTGACTTCCACCACTTATCTACCTCACCTTCTAATAGATAAGAAGTCAGTCGCACCCAATGCTCTTCTGGACACGCCATGCTATCCAGCATCTTCACGACCCTGTCCAACCATGCCTCACTCTCCTCGGCTCCACCTTTGCCTTTAAACATTAGTGTACAAAGTTTACTCAGTTGTTGCAACAATGGATCTCCTAACGATCCATTGAAACCACCTTTGCTGAGCGCATGAAAAATTCCTCGCACCAAGCTTTGTAATTCAGCGTGCATGGCCTTCCATCTAGCCTCCTCATGGGGCTTAGATTCCTCGATAGGGGCTTTACCCTTACTGCAACCACAATGAGGCATTTTGCAAAAGGAGAGGAACAAGGTACCTACACAAGTAGTCAAAAAGAAACAAGCAAGAATCATGGTAAAATTGGCAGATGCAAACTCAACTTATAGATGCAAACCTACGGAGTCTCTAGACCGAACAACTTAGGCTAGTGCAACCTAGTGAACCTAAGCTCTGATACCAATTCTGTAACGACCCATGTTGCTACCCCCAAGATCCATCAGTTCAAATAAATTAAACATAAATAAATGCTCAATTTATAGAAAATTAAAGGCTAAATAAAGTATCTAAGCTACTAGGAACATGCAGTGAACGGCTAGGAGACTCCAACTATATGCACTAAGGACAACCAATGCTGCTTGCCTGCACCTACAACTAAAAATCATAAGAAGAACTCATAAGTGACCAGAAAAGTCACCTAGCACACACTCTACATAAAAACATGGAAAACAAAACCAACTTTCGTTTTCAAATCATTTTATATCTTTTAAAACATCATAGCACGGGCGTCACTGGTCAAAACCACAAAACACAGGTCATAATAGCCCAATCCACAAACACAGCCACATTGGGCAAAACAACACTGAGTCGCATTGCTCTATGTCAAGCTACCAACTCTGGCCAGATGTACTGCATTGCCATAAACAAGTCATCCTATGAGAAGTAAATCCGTCATGTGCTCCTTCCACCTGAAAGACCCTCAAAGTGCTAATCCCACCTAGGAAAGCTATCTTATCACTCAAGACGACACCAAAAATGAGGGACGTGCACTACCTGCACAGGCTAACACCACAAGGTATGCCCTCTTGATGTCCTCGACTTGGTACCCAAAACAGCAAGGGTGTCATACCTCCATGCTTGAATGGTACCCTAAGCCATAGTATCTGGTGATAACCAAAGTGTCATACCTTTAGGTCCAGACAACACCTCAATCGATGGACCTCAACCTCAGCCTTATGAACGCCAATCTAGGAGTATTATACCATTGGGATTTGACAAACACTTGTTTGTAGCCTATTGGTCTCTGACCTCAACTTAGGTGATGCATTCGACCACCCAAGAATGTCGTCACATTCCCCAATCCAGATAGCACATCCCTTCGGTATCTTGTCCCACCACAAAACCATGGAAAACAATTTTCCAAAACATTATCTCATTTTCTTGAAATCCTTTTCGAAACAATTTATATATCATCATGATGGTTCTCAAAACACCATGCCATTATATCATATTAAATCAATCGAGACACTGACTGAAAATCCACTTAAAAACAGCTTAGAGGTCTTATTCTACATACCAAAATAGGCCAGTCGACCAAACCAGGGGTCTCACAGCACTGGTTCGGTAGATTGAAACAAAATAGTCGATCGAACCAGGGGCACAAGCATTAGTCCAAAAGACTGAACCAAAACGGTTGATCGGACTAGGGGCTCAAGGCATTCTAAAGGCAAAATTGGCATATTGAAATAAATTCTACATGTCATTTCTGCCAATTGCAGAAGAATCAAAGAGCCCTAACCCAAAAACATTTGCTCGGAATGGGAGCCTTGGGCGGTCCCTCCACACATAACCACAAAATATAGGAAACAGACGCATGGAAACACACTACACTTCAGCATAAAAATCACTACGATCCATTGACTATAGCTCAAGATATTAAAAGTCAAAGCCAAAGAACTCAAATGGAAGCACAGTAACTATGACACACATTTAATACCATTAAATTTTCCATAAATTCTCTAAAATCATAAAATCACTACTAGGCATTAAATTCAAGCAAAGCAACTCATTTTCATAATTTTCAAGCAAATCAAGAGGAGAATTGTGAGGTGTGTACCTTTGGGCTGATCCATAGGGAGGGGTTCAACTAGCTCGTCGGTGACCCAAACACTCCATCGACACCACCTCGCACTTCAAGCACCCATAGCCTCGCTTACGGCTAGCTGTGCCTCCATGAAGCAAACCAAAGTTCCTCTTGACTAACCAAGCTCCAACACCTCGTCTCTCTCTCTCCCACTCTTTGATAATGAAGAAGGGAGGAGAAAGACTGGAAGTGGAATGGAAAGAAGAAGAGGAAGCCTATGGGGTAAAGAGAAGGGGCTTCAGAGCTCGCCCACCGCCTTCCTGTGTCCGTGGTGGAGGAGTGGGAGTTGGTGGGGAAGGAGGAAGGAGTCGTGCTGACGAAGCGATGTCCTTCTCCTCCTTTATATACACATGGGTGGAGGTATTTGTGCATGTGTACAAAAACAATTCAAATACACATGCACAAGCACATGTCCCCTCAACAACCAACCAACCGCAACACGAGGCAAACCACTCCACACCAACATGCCCACACACAGGAGCACAAGCACAGTGCCTCCACAAAAGACAAGGCACAGAACAAGCCAAAGCACAAAACCACTGAATTATTGAATTGTGCCTCTCGCCAATAACACCCTCCCACAATAAAATTCATTGAACTGAATAATTACAAGGTAATTAATTTTTGAGTGTTACAAGAACGCATACATTGGTCATCGGTGAACTTCCTCTTCTTCTCTGGCCACTGACTTCTCTCCTCTCTTCTTCCTCTTACTCTATCTCTCTCTCTCTCTCTCTCTCTCCCTTGCATGTGTTTCCCTCCTTAGGCCACGCTTGCTCCTTTTATTGTTGTCCCACTGCCGACAGCCGCTTGAAGACACCGACTAGTGGCATTGTAGGGTATGGCATTATGGTGAGGGTAGTAGCGTGTTTCACATGCCTCCTATTGTGCACTCTTGGTATTTCTTCCCTTCCCAGAGTCCCACATATTCATAGGTTCAAAAAAACAAAATACCACACAATACAAAGAATTAGGGAGAACCACAAATACAATAGGGGAAATAACCACAAATCCATCATGATTACCAATAAATAAGAATATGATTACAGGTAATCAAGTTCCAACTTATCCAAATTACACACAAACAAGTATCAATCCCTGATGCAAGATCTACATCAATTTTGGATTTTTGGATTGGCAATCTGCAGAGGTGACAAGCGTAGGCAACACACAATCCCAACCCACAGTTGGTCCTTATTGGTAGTAAATATTACAAACACACACCTTTAGTTTATTAAATAAACTGCACAACTAAGAAGGCAAACAAATTGCTGGTGTAATGACCCTATGTCGCTACACCAATCCTAACTACACTTTTTTATGTTAATTATATTAACTCTAAAACTATATCCAACAATAAATAGCTTAAATAAAAGAACTATTATCTGAAAACAATTAAACTACTTGCCTAGAACCTTTGATGTGTGGTCAAATGACTCCATCTCTTATGAACACTAGAACTCCTACTCCTATCCTACACTTGCAAAAAATAGAAAATAAAACACACATGAGTGACCACTAAAAGGTCACCTAGTACACACCCTATCTAAATACACACACAACTGTAGCATCTTTTGTGGATGCCGCTACACCACAACAGGGCAATGCACTATTGCCTAACACTACAAGAAAAATTAGAATTTGCGAGGACAAGCAGCGAGGACTTAGCGAGGACATGTCCTCATAAAAATCTAACATGGACATATAACGGGGATCTTGTGAGGAAATGTCCTCGCTTAAAGTTAGCGAGTAGATAGCGAGGGAATTCCTCGTTAGTGTCCTCGCTAATTCCGATATAAAATACCTCAACGCAGGTTCTGCCCCTTTGTTTCTGAACCTAAACTCGCGTCTTTTCCGCCTCCTCTTGCGCTGCGTCCTCCTCCCGCGACGGTCTCCTCCTACACCGCATCCTCCTCCCGCCTGTCGACGGTGTCGACGGTGCTCCTCCTTCTGCGCTGCGTCCTCCTCCCGCGACGGTCTCCTCCTACGCTGCGTCCTCCTCCCGCCCGTAAGTTTCTGCGTCATCCTCCGTGCCCTAAGATGAACTGTGGGAAACCCATGCACGGCCTACCACCACCACGCCCATCTACACCTCCCGTCCAGCAGCCTACCACAGCCACCCACGCCTCCCAGTAGCCGGCATGCAACAGAGCAACACCTGCTGTCCCACTCTGTAACAGCCACAAGCCAGACCTCGAGCCAGCCTCTTCCTCCTCTGTCATCAACCTTGGCAGCAAGAGAGGGGAGGGCAAGGAGGAGAACCCAACACAGACCCACCTACACGGCCAGCCCTCCAATTTCCTCCTTAGCATGTTTTAGTTTCTGCCAGACTTCCATTTTAAACATCAACTTGTTGGTAATTGTGAGTTTTGATCTTTTCTGTCTGTTTTAGCTTTCTGCAGTTGAAGTTGATTCATAAAAAATTGCAGAAACTCATTATGAAACTTCTGTGGATTTCTACTTAACAAATTGATACCTCTTTCTAAGTAGTATTGGTCAATGCTTTGGGAACAGAGACGTAAAACTTGCATGATACACTTTCTTATATTGCTAATTGCATCATATTTTGGACCTTTTGTGTATCACACAGAAGTGGTCCCTTTGATATCATATGAATGGCCATACTGTTCTTTTTTCTATTAGCATAAGACACCATTTATCTATTGCGGTCCAGGCTCATGTGACCTGGGAATCACAGCCGTTGGACATGTTGCAACAGTGACACAACAGGGATCCAACGGTTGTGATTATAGGCTCATGCTATTTAATTGCTTATTTCTATAGTCATGTGTTTTACATTTCTGTCATGTATATTGTTTGTTTTATTGCTTATTTCAAATTGTGCTTATCTAAAAAAATAGTCTGTGCTTTTCCTGTCATGTATATTGTTTTACATTTCTTCCATATTTTGTCAATTTTTAAAGGGACTTGGATTGTACCACTAGCTTTTATCATGCTCTATGTTTATATTTTGTCAATTTTTAAACAAGTCTGGGCACCCCATAAATTTCTTGGTAATTTTTTTGGTGCATGGAAGTCATCTGTGGGTCATGAATTTTTGTTGTGTTCTTTCACGTGTGCACTATATTTACACTACTTTCATTATCCTACAGTGGTTTCCACAATATTTGCCACACAAG
>JAMKQA010037274.1:0-15071 GCA_024699735.1 Posidonia australis | reverse complement strand
ATGCTTAGATATGTTTTCTGGATGTTACATGATTCAGGTTCTAAAATATATCAAATTATCGTGTATCTTTTGTATCACATCTTTTTATTTATGAAATCTTCTTCTTTTAGCATTGCTATTGTTTAACATGTTTAACGTGCTATTATTTAATCTTGCTATTGTTTATTTACATTGGTTTAAATGAAAAGTTAATTTTTTCAAAAAAAAGAAAAAAGATTGATGAACCCGTTAGACCCGGACCCAGACCTAGACCCATTATCTTCATGAGTCTGGGTCTGGGTCTGGGTCTTGATTTTCAGACCCGGACCCAAACCCATGAAATATGATGGGTCTGGGTCTGGATATAGGTAGACCCGACCCAAACCCGACCCTTTGCCACCCCTACCAGGAACAGCTCTCTACCCTTTTTTCTTGAATCCCCTTTAAGTCCGGAGGAGATTCGAGTTTTGTCCCACTCCTTTAAGTCCGAATGAGTCCTGTACCGCTGATTCCTAGCCTTCAGGAGCAGCACTTAGCTCTTTGCCCCTTTTTCTCATGTCTCCTTTAAGTCCGGAGGAGATTCGAGTTTTGTTCGACTCCTTTAGGTCCGGAGGAGTCCCGGGTCGCTGGTTCCTGACCTCTAAAAACAGCTCTTTGTTCCTTTTTCTCGTGTCTCCTTTAAGCCCAGAGGAGATTCAAGTTTTGTCCGACTGCTTTAGGTCCTGAGGAGTCCCGGGTTGCTGATTCCTGACCTCGAAGAACAGTTCTCTGCCCCTTTTTCTTGAATCCCCTTTAAGTCCGGAGGAGATTCGAATTCTGCCGACTCCTTTAAGTCTGGAGGAGTCCTGTCCTGCTGATATCTGGCCTCCAGAAGCAGCTTTTAGCTCTTTTTTTCCTTTTTCTTGAATCTCCTTTAAGTCCGGAGGAGATTCGAGTTCTGTCCGACTTCTTTAAGTCCGAAGGAGTCCTGTCCTGCTGATTCCTGGCCTCCAGAAACACCTCTTAACTCATTTTTCCTTTTTCTCGTATCTCCTTTAAGTCCGGAGGAGATTCGAGTTCTATCCGACTCCTTTAAGTCCAGAGGAGTCCTGTGCTGCTGATTCCTGGCCTCTAAGAACACCTTTTAGCTCTTTTTTCCTTTTTCTCGTATCTCCTTTAAGTCCGGAGGAGATTCGAGTTCTGTCCGACTCCTTTAAATCCGAAGGAGTCCTGTCATGCTGATTCTTGGCCTCCAGGAACACCTCTTAGCTCTTTTTTCCTTTTTCTCGTATCTCCTTTAAGTCGGGAGAAGATTCGAGTTCTGTCCGACTCCTTTAAGTTCGGAGGAGTCCTGTGCTGCTAATTCCTGGCCTCCAAGAACAACACTTATTTCTTTATTTCTTTCTCTCGTCTCCTTTAAGTCCGGAGGAGATTTGAGTTATGTTCGACTCCTTTAAGTCCGGAGGAGTCCTGGGTCGCTGGTTCTTGGCCTCCAGGAACAACTCTTTGCCCCTTTCTCGTGACTCCTTTAAGTTTGGAGGAGATTCGAGTTTTGTCCGACTCCTTTAAGTCCGGAGGAGTCCCAGGTTGCTGATTCTTGACCTCCATGAACACCTCTTAGCTCTTTTTTTCCTTTTTCTCGTATCTCCTTTAAGTCCGGAGGAGATTCAAGATCTGTCCGACTCCTTTAAGTCCGAAGGAGATTCGAGATCTGTCTGACTCCTTTAAGTACAGAGGAGTCCTGTCCTGCTGATTCCTGGCCTCCAGGAACATTACTTAGCTCTTTTTTTCCTTTTTCTCGTATCTCCTTTAAGTCCGAAGGAGATTCGAGTTCTGTCCGACTCCTTTAAGTCTAGAGGAGTACTGTGCTGCTAATTCCTAACATCTAGGAACAGCACTTATTTCTTTATTTCTTTCTCTCGTGTCTCCTTTAAATTCGTAGGAGATTCGAATTCTGTCCGACTCCTTTAAGTCCGGAGGAGTCCCGGGTCGCTGGTTCCTGACCTCCAAAATAGCTCTTTGCCCATTTTTCTCGTGTCTCCTTTAAGTTCGGAGGAGATTCGAGTTTTATCCGACTCCTTTAAGTCCGAAGGAGTCCCGGGTTGCTGATTTTTGGCCTCGAGGAACAGTTCTCTTCTCCTTTTTCTTGAATCCCTTTAAATCCGGAGGAGATTCGAGTTCTGTCCGACTCCTTTAAGTCCAGAGGAGTCCTGTCCTGCTGATTCCTGACCTTTAGGAACAACTCTTAACTCTTTTTTTTCTTTTTCTTGAATCTCCTTTAAGTCTGGAGGAAATTCGAGTTCTGTCCGACTCCTCTAAGTCTGGAGGAGTCCTGTCCTGCTGATTCCTGGCCTCTAGGAATAGCTCTTAGCTCTTTTTTTCCTTTTTCTCGTATCTCCTTTAAGTCCGGAGGAAATTCGAATTTTGTCCGACTCCTTTAAATCCGGAGGAGTCCTGTCCTACTGATTCGTGACCTCTAGGAACAACTCTTAGCTTTTTTTTTCCTTTTTCTCGTATCTCCTTTAAGTCCGGAGGAGATTCGAATTTTGACCGACTTCTTTAAGTCCAGAGGAGTCCTGTACTGCCTCTCGGTCGACTAGTTCGTCTATCCTACTTTCCGAATCGTCACCGGCTACTTCTCGGTGGACGTATTCAGTATCCTGCCCTTCGAACTATCACTGATTGCTTCTCGCTTGACTAGTTCGTCTATCCTGCTTTCCAAACCGTCACTGCCTGCTTCTCGGTGGACGTATTCGGTATCCTGCCTTTCGAACTGTCACCGATTGCTTCTCGATTGACTAGTTCGTCTGTCTTGCTTTCCCAACCGTCACCGCCTGCTTCTCGGTAGACGTATTCGATATCCTGCTTTCGAACTGTCACCGATTGCTTCTCGATTGACTAGTTTGTCTATCCTACTTTCTGAATCGTCATCGGCTGCTTCTCGGTGGACGTATTCGGTATCCTGCCTTTCGAACTATCACCGATTGCTTCTCAGTTGACTAGTTTGTCTATCTTACTTTCTGAATCGTCACCGGCTGCTTCTCGGTGGACGTATTCAGTATCCTGCCTTTCGAACTATCACCGATTGCTTCTCGGTCGACTAGTTCGTCTATCCTGTCTTTCCGAACCATCACCGCCTGCTTCTCAGTGGACGTATTCGGTATCCTGCCTTTCGAACTGTCACCGATTGCTTCTCGATTGACTAGTTCGTCTATCTTGCTTTCGAACTGTCATCGATTGCTTCTCAGTTGACTAGTTCGTCTATCCTACTTTCTGAATCGTCAACGACTGCTTCTCGGTGGACGTATTTGGTATCCTGCCTTTCGAACTATCACCGATTGCTTCTGGATCGACTAGTTCGTCTATCCTGCCTTTCCGAATCGTCACCGTCTGCTTCTCGGTGGACGTCTTCGGTATCCTACCTTTCGAACTGTCACTTATTGCTTCTCGGTTGACTAGTTCATTTATCCTGTTTTCCGAACCCTCACCGCCTACTTCTCGGTAGACGTATTCGGTATCCTGCCTTTCGTATCATTACTAGTAGCCTCTTAGCTAATGTTTTTGCTATCCTGCTTTGTTAGTCGCTTTTAGGTATTTTCTAGATGTAATGCCCTTCACTTGGGCTGATAGCTCTAACTATCCGATTGACGACCATTAGATGACATATATTGTCATCTCCGGGCTGATAACCCTAACTATCCGGCATTGAGTTCGTCAACTCATCTTCGGACTGATAACCCTAACTATCCGCGATGAGTCCGTCAACTCACCTTCGGACTAATAACCCGAACTATCCGGTCGGTAGGTCTATCAGCTTACCATGCCCTATCCTTTAGCTAGCAGGTCCGATTGTCTTATCCAATGCCACCTCTCTCGGGCTGATACCCAGACTGTCCTGTTGACATCTATCATCATCTTATCCCTTGGTCGGCAAGTCCGACATCTTGCCATGCATCCTCTTAGGCCGAAAGGTCCGTCTTTTGCCAGGTTTGCCCTAGGCCATGAGTCTGACAGGCTTGTCCAGGCATACCTCGACACGAGCTGGGGAACCCCTCACGCTCTCCTACAAAAGCTGAGTTATCCACTCATTTTCAGCATCATCCTCAAGCATTACCTAACATTAGGGTCATCCTTTGCATTTGCATCCTACATGGGCCTCAAGTCATGACTTTTCAGTGCATCCGCCGAATAAGTGGCTCACAGCCTCACAGCAAATACCTCTCCCGTGAACTCAAATGGGATGTCTTGTCAATCCTGAGCATCGATCTCGGTTCCACCCGTTCCTCGACCTTGCTCAGGGAGGGGCATCTGTAGACACCCCAATTTTGAGGTCATTTGGCAGCAAGCTTCTCCGGTTGATGCTCTGGTTGCAACCACCAAAATCCTAGCCCACACAAGTCCCAATCAGACCCACACTAGCCCAATAGACCCAGTAAAATACTAAAACCCATTAAAATCCACTGAAAAACAAATAAAACACTTAATCCAACTTAAAATCCACTGAAAAACAAATAAAACACTTAATCTAGCTAAAATCCACCTAAAATCCCATAAAACCCTAATAAAAACCCTAATCAAACAAAATCTAATCAAATCGACTTAAAAATCAAACAAAAACCCTAATTTAAATAAAATCTAATCAAATCCACCTAAAAATCCAACAAAAACCCTAATCAAACAAAATCCAATCAAATCCACTTAAAAATCAACAAAAATCCTTATCCATTTAAAACCCACTTAAATCAACTTCAAATTCAATAAAACCCTAATTAATCAAAATTTTAAACCTAATCAAGTGAAAAGAAATTAAAATCCATTAAATAAGACAAAAAACCTAATTCAAGCTTAATTCAAATTAAATCACTTTAAAACCCAAATAAATAATTAAAAACCCTAATTAAAGTGAAAATCCATTGAAAACCTTAATTAATAAAAATTCAAAACCTTAATTAATCCAAAAATCCTAATTAAACCCAAATAAACATAAAAATCCCAATTAATAAATAAATAAACCCTAATTAATCCAAATATCCATAAATAAACCCTAATTAACCCAAAATCCCTAAATAAACCTTAATTAAAACTCAAAACCCAAATTTCAAATCAATTAAATAAAACCCTAAAATCCAAAATTAATAATCACATTTAACTCACAAAATTCTGATTAAAAACTTAAAATTAAAATCCTTAAAAATTTCCAAAATAATTAATTAAAAATCAACTAATTAAACCTTAATCGCAAATGTAATTAAAACCATAAAAACATAAACAAAAAGTCAAATAAAATTCAAAACACGAATTAAAAGCTTAAAACCAAAACTCTAAAAAATCCTTAAAAATTCATAAAAAAATCAAATATAAACCAATTGAAACCTTAATTAAACCTTAAATCACAAAATTAAGAAATTAAATTAAACACATAATGTCCAATTAAAATCCAAAAATTAAAACCCTAAAAAGTCCAAGAAAAACCCAAAATAAAATAAAAACAAAAATCCAAATAAAAAACCCAAAACCCAAGTACGTTAACCCTTTGCTGTTCATTCAAGAATTTAATTTCAAACTATACAAATATCAAAAAAAATAATGCCGACGACCCTGATTTTCCAGCAAAAACTCCGACGAACAATCCCAAGGAATCCGGAGCAGATCTCAGCCTCCATGATCCTTGGCCAACTTCCTCCGACCCACGCGCCCAGTGGCTGAGGAAGAGGATCAACGGCCCCAGAGAGCCTCGCCGGAATATAAGTAGCCTCGCCGTCGACAGAAAGGGGACCTTTTGGCCAAAACTCATTCCAGAGAATTTCAGACCTTTGGCAAGCCTCCAAACCCCCTTACCAGCGACCCTTAAGCCCTGCCAGATCATCCCCTCCTTTTTTTTCCAAAAGCCTCCACTGTCAGCCAGCGATCAGAGCCACCGGAGCCTCGCTGTCGACCCACTGCCAGAGTCCGCGGGGACAACCACTCAGGTACGCTTTTTCCCCTCCTTTTCATTCCGGCATGTGCATTTAGAACGCCCAAGCCCATTGCACGCCTTACAGTGGAGCCAGGTCCTGCCAGCTCGCTGTTTCCCCGTCTCCGGCGATGGGTTCACCATCGTCAACGGAGCCCCAACTGCGGGCAGGCCCCAAGGGGCCTTTCCTCCTTCCTCCCTCTCTTCCCCTCTTCTTTTCCTTCCTCTCCTTGGCCTCCCCCTTTCTCAGAGAAGCCCGCTCGCCTGCGTCGCCGCCACCGCCACTGCAGTCGCCATCGCTCGCCGTCAAGACCCCCACACCGCTCCGACGCCTCCCGCTCTAAGCCAAGGCTTCTAGAGGACTCCCCACCACGCGTTAAAGCTTCCCACGCCGCTCTGCCGTTGCCCAGAATCCCCGCGACGCCCCAGCCACCGCCGTAGAGCCCTTCGTCGGAGCTCGAGGTGGGGGAAGCAATCCAGGCTCCCCCAAGCCTCGTCGGCGCCTCCTAGAGCATCGTCGTACCGCCCCTATACTGCTCAAGCCTTCGCCGCTATCTCACCGTCATCAGAGCATCGCCGTTGTCGTCTCCGGGGCCATCCAGAGCTCCTCGCCGGAGCTCGAGGTGGGGGGAAGGCTTCGGGCCTCCCCAGCTGCGCCTCGCCGCTCGGAGAGACTCACCATGCCGCCGTGAAGCCTTTCCGTGCCTCCACGCGTTGCTTCAACCTCTGGAGAGCCCTCGGGAGGTCGCCGGAAAGGGTCACCGGCGACCGGCGACCTTCGGTGATCTTCAAATGGAGCTTTTATAGTCCATTCATATTAGTTTTTCATTATTACTTTTAGGTCCTTTATTATTACATTTCAGTCCTTTATTATTACACATGGGTCCAAACATTTGCATTTTAGTCCTTAGTGTTTTAAAATAATTTTTATTCTCTTAATTTGCCTGTGAATTTTGCATCTGACCCCCTGAAGAGTTCATTTTTTAGTTTTTAGCAAATTAATGTATGTTTTTATTACATTTAAGTCCTGGAAATTCACATTTAGGTCCCTGAAGTTTTTGAAACAAGTTTTTCTCTGTGAAAATTACATTCTGAGCCCTAAATGTTTTTAAAATGGCACTGATAATCATTAAAATGGGTTTTTGTCACATTTATGTCCTGAAAATTTATATTTAAGCCCCTGAATGTTTCTGAAATGATTTTTTCTCAGTGGAATTTACATTCTGGACCCTAAACATTCTAAAAATTACACTGATGATCAATAAAATTGAGCTTTTATCACAATCAGATCCTGAATTTTTGCAGAAAGGTCCCTGAGTTCACATTAAAGCATTTTTGAACATGAAAATTTACATTTTAACCCTTAGATTATTTCTAAATTCTCATTTAGGGTTTTTAAATGTTTTCCATCATATTTTGGGCTATTTTTCACCCTTATTTTGCATTTAATCACAGAATCCACTTGCAAATCATGTCTTCACTAAGATTTGATCTTTTGGCTGCATTTGCACTTATATAAATTTTACACTTTAGTCCCTGACTTTTCAGGAAATTATCTAAGTGCAATTTTTGCATCCTTGTGCTACATTGACACTGGACCCATCATTTGCATATTAGAATAAGGATCATGAACCTGTTTTTCATTTAGTTTCTCGCTTTTTTCGCGAATTTTGCGTTTTAGTCCCTATGTTTATCATTTATTGCGTTTACATCCTTTTGATGATTTTTCTTCTCATTGTTTCTTGCAAGTGACATTGTCCAGACATTTAGCATGCATTTTGACATAACTTAGGCCATGCATCATTCCCATGCAAGCACTTGTCACATCTAGTCAGAGGAAATGACCAAATTGCCCTTATGTCCCCAATTCATGAGCATACACCTCATTCTGTGCATTTAGCCTTGCATTGTCCATGTCTAAGCCATTTTCTAGAATTTTTGCACATTTAAGCACTTATCCTTGCAGTTTTTATCTTTTTTTCCTTCATTTATCCGTATTTAGCGAGCCGACATCCCATACCTTTCATCCATGGTTTCTTTCTTCACTCTACCTTCAGAGTTTCTCATCATTTATTCGATTTAACTAGTTTTTGATCCTACATCTCATGTTTTTGATTTGATTTGGATTTCATCGCCCCAGGGCATACAGTAACAGGCCTGAGGGCCGACATTTGTCCTCACTACGGATTATTTTCTCATTTTCGATTTTCATGACTTTTTACATGATTCTGATTCATCCTGTCTTCAGAGTTTCTCATCCTTTATCCGATTTGACTAGTTTTGATCCTACATCTCATATTTTTTATTTGATTTGGATTTCATCGCCTCAAGGCGTACATTAACAGGCCCGAGGGCCGACATTTGTCCCTACCACGGATTATTTTTCCCCTTTTTGATTTTCAAGACTTTCTCATGATTTCATGTGGATTTCTTCACAGTTTTAACACATCGTCTTGCACATTCATTTAGTCTTATCACATCCATATACATTAGCATGATTAGAGCATGATTAGAGCATGATCCAGGTTTAGCAAACATTCATTTAGCCTTTAGCAAGCAATAGGACTAGAAAGATCGAGTTTCTCAGGTGTATGAGGGTGCCTAACACCTTCCTCGTGCGTAATAGGAATCCTTACCCATCATCTGGTTAGCAGACATCCAGCCTTCGCATCTGTATCCTATGTATTCATCCTTTTGTGGTTTTTCTTGTCTTTCCCTTAAAAGACTAGGTGGCGACTCCTTTTCCTTTCTTTTTCTTCTTTTATCCTATCCTTGCGCTTTCGCCATCCTGGCATGGCTGTGATCTCCTCCCCACCCCTCCCTCGGGTCGAACATGGTCACACTTACACAAACTTTTCTCCAGTAACAGGACAAGATCGACCATTAACGATGACCACTGATCGAATATTAAAAAGCTAGGACAAACATATAAAAAGACTTTTTGAACCTAACATACGGAAGGAGGCACCTAAATCAGTGATCGAATAGAAATTCCTATATGTAGAAAGATTCCTAGATATAAGGAAGACACTAATACCTATGGAAGTAGTATGAGAGACAGTAGTTGCGAGTCAATGACCTTTAGCTATAAGAATCGTTCATAGTCAACCACAGAGATGGTAACCGTTTGTTCTTCACTGATGACAGTGGTGGGTGTAGACTCTATAGTAATATTGATTATCGATGGTCGACTAATCAAATCTCAACATTTGTCAATCCAATGACCTGTCCGTCCACAATGAGTGCAACAGAGCCATCCTCCATTATCTGTAGGGCCATGACTACCCCTGCAAGAGCCACCATGTCTTCGACCACGTGTAGTTACCATGGCTGACTTCACTGGAAAAGGCATGACTATAGAAATATGTAAGACTTTGACAAAGGTACACTACAGATCTGACACACTATCAGCTTCTAAAATCTATAATCTATCCCTAATCTGAGAGTTAAGATCTAGATTCAAATTGAAAAGGTAGATCGCCACAGTCAGCTCTTCACGGTACGATTTTATCCGAGTAATATCATCGGTCAAAGATTGGTAGATCTCAAGCACATCAAGTAAAGCCCGTAAAAGTGTGAAGTGCTCCCGAACTAAATGATCACCTTGTCATAAAGTGAACAACTGTCCGTATACTTTGAAGACTCTGGATATATTTTTTTCGTGACTATACGTGAGGCATAATGTATCTCAGATCTTCTTTGCTGGTTGTAACATCATGATGCTCCTTGCAATTAAAGAATCCATATTATTCACCAACCAAGATATTATAGTTGCATCATCTGCATACCAGTCATTGTATGTCGCATCTTCGCTGTCAGGAGAAAGTTTTGTAAGGTAAATCATCTTGCGATGGGTTGCAATAAATGTCTTAAAACTTTACACCCAAAGAAGATAATTCTTGTCATTCAGATGTTATCACCAAGATTCTTGACCAAAGATACATGCATCGCTATGGAGAAAAGTGGGAAACACAATCTGATATGTTGTTGCCAGTAGAGAAGGATGACTGATTTGTTATAGAAAGAGACCAAAAAAAGCACAACTACCATCCAATATCACAAACACACAGTTTGAAGGCACAAATACATGTGGATATCACGTATCCATACGTAAATAGAGACTTTAGATTGGTAGAAGGTCTAGAACATGGTTGGTAGAGGTGAAAGACAAGATTGAAGGCCTAGAAAGACTATGCAGGCGGGCCTAAAGGGTTTAGAAGACCCTACCGGCAACATTGGCAGCCCTGAAAGGCTTGCCTTGGATCGCAGGTGGGACTGGATAGCCATGTTAGGGTTATCGACACCCTTAAAGGAGTGTTCCTATGCTGTCGACAATGTTGGAAGGTGTAGTGGGGGCCATTGGAGAAGAGAGAAGGGCCAACGACAGGTATGAGGGTTGACGGCTGCCTAGGATTTTTCCCTGGACTCTGGTACCATGTAGAAAGTAAAATGAGAAAGAGGATCTATCTTATTCTAAAAGTGTAGTTATATATATATATATATATATATATATTTTTATGATGTATCAGATATCCTAAACTAAATGGATATCCAATAACCCAATTACCTACTACAATCTTAACACATAATATAACCTCTCAAACACTTAACTTGATAAAATTAATAACTTTGTATATGATAAAACTAACACATGGTTTAAGATACTCAGATAGATTAGAATGTCTCATCTACTCGAAATATTGATTCTATGGTGAAGATGTGGATACATGTCATTAGTTGAGTACATTGAATTGGATCAGTATAAGTCCTCACTAATCACCGCTAAAGAGGCGATCAATGAGCAACCAACAATTGGTGTCTAGTAGGGGACTATATAATGGTTAATTGTTGAAATATTTATTACATGGATTATGTAGGTCTTTGAGACGAAATTCACATAAGTATTATTTGTTGTCTAATATTTTGGATATCCTGATCAAGCATTAGACAAATTGAGTTAATCATAATGGTTATGGAAATAATTGATTTACTAGAACATCCAAATTAGTGATTAGATTAGTAATGTATGCCACACGTAATAATATAGTGTATCAAAATTATTATTGGATTTATTCAATAATATGATATGAAAGAACTTGAAATAAATAAGTTATTTATAAAGGAATTACATAGTGATATACTAGTCCAATTGTAAGTTTTAGTTATAGGTACTTTAATGGACTTATTTATAATTTTTGATCCTTAATCTATTAGATAGAGTGGAATTAAATTCTTATTTATGTCTTGTGATTTACTAACTGGAACCTTATTAGATCCACACAATAACTTCTCACCCAAACGCTCTCTCTTTCTCTCTCTCTCTCTCTCTCTCTATATATATATATATATATATATATATATGAGTAATCGTCTAATAAAGTCCGACCCTACTTAAGCTAAGTAAGGCTCTTTAATTTTTTTCACTAAACTATGCATATTTAATCTACAATTTATTGAAAAAATAATTTCAATATTTATTGTGTGAATTTTTCAGTAAATACTGAAATTATTTTTTTAGTAATTTATGAATAAAATAGAACATGATTTACTGTAAAAATGCAAGGGTAAGATTTAGCTTAAGTAGGACTGGACGCTGTCCAAAAGGTTAGAGTTAGTGAATGATGAATAATAAATAAGATAGAAACCATGTCAAATGAGAAATGTGAGGGAGAAAATCATAGAAAATTTTCTCGTGTGCTTGTGGTAGGGGTGTAGTGGATATTTGACATCCAAATTTTTGGTATTTTATCTGAAAAATGTTTAACCAATTAAATTTGATTAAAAAAGAATATCCAAAAAAATTTTAAAGATAAGGATATTGATACATCTACTCTGGAAAATCCAAATCCCAAAAGAAAGTCTATATTCGTAAAATATTTGCATCCATATTTGTAGCCATATAATGTACATGATATGTTTACATAAATTTCATTTTTAATATACTTTAATATTTTTTATTATATTTAATTTCTTAAAAAGATAGATTGTATATTACTCAAAAGATCCTCTAGGTTATATTATATATTATATCTAATATCTAATATGGATGTGTATCATATGTTTAACAAAATTTCAGAAAGTTTGGATGAATACAGATAATATCCAAATCTGGCGAATCTGACAGATACTGAAAAATAGCATCTATTTGGATGAGGATGCAAATGTAGATGTATTGGACGAATACAATACAGATGTAGGCAGATTCACACCGTATTTGCTCCATTTATGCCTCTAGTGTGTAGAGATCGAATAACCACATGGAGAGGCCATCAATTCTCTGGTTTCTCATTGGGATGTCTTGAGATTGAAGCGAAGAGTTCGTCTACTTTGAGTAAATGCTTAGAGTAGGAGGGGAAACACTTGCGACCATCAATCATCATATGTTTTCATATACCTAGAAAATTTTGATATGCATAGTTATTCAAGATATCACTTCTCCCTTTGTTCCTTTTTTTATTTGGTGGAGATGATTGGAATACAACGCCAGATGATGCTTCCATTGTGCACTCACACAGGCATCTCCAACGGTTTAGAGCTGTGACAGCTTAGGCTTCCCATTCTATCTTTCTTAGGCTGACCATTTTATCTTTCTTTGAAAATAAGATAAAAAAGAAAGAACAACAATGTACCTCCACAGATTCAAGATTGGGTTGTTGTCTGTGCATTGCTTCCCAAACTGAAAGTGAAAGCATATCTTCAGTACAATGAATGACCTAGAAAAGAAAAAGGAAAATAAGACAAGAGTTAGTTTAGTGATCGGATATTTGATCTACAAGCCTTTCAAAATTGATTTTCACTGGGATTAAGATCTATACTTCAGAAATTCATGAATTTTCAAGCAAACCATACATCTAGTTTGACTATATTTCTTCCAAGGCCATGCAGGAATGCCATGTAGATTATGATAAATATTATGCCCTTAGGCAATTTCCAGTCATGTTTGGGAACTGCTTCATTATAGTTCATACATTTTTAATATAAGCTACAATTTTAGTTCATATGTGTGTTGTGTGTGTGAATATAAGACCGTTTCATTATAGTTCATACATTTTTAATATAAGATACAATTTTAGTTCATATATGTGGTGTGTGTGAATATAAAATATAATGTTCAATGACTTGCAGAGAAGTTGGTGAATGATAGCATAACCACTGATTTTGTTATTATATCGAAAAGTAAATGACATAGGAAATATCACTGTTCCTCACTATTGCAGTATGAATAGGAGAAGCAAAAATTTGAAAAACAAGAAAGAAGTCAACCTTTAGAAATTCACCATCCAAATCTTTTAATAATTGTAGGACCTGCACTAATGAGGTTGATAAGTTTGGATGTAGTGTTGATGATGGCTAAGCTAAAAAAAAAACAGAAAAAAAAAGTGATGACTACCTTTGATGTTTCGTCTTTACCAAATCCCAGTAGCAACAAGGCCTAACATGAAAACACGTGTACAAAATTTTTAAGTTGTTAAGAATGATGACACAAGATAATCTGGGACCATAAGAAATAATCAAATATATTTCTTTGAAGGTGAATATGAGTCCGAAAACTTCTCATAACCAAGCAATATGTCAAGAGTTCCAGCACAAAATAAGAGGAAAAAGGAAGAAGATTTCTTATGATATCATCTACACTTAGTAATATAATGAGGTATCCACTAGCAACATAGAATTAGTAGCAGTATTAGTACATTTATAGAAAATTTCGTAACTCTTCAGAGCGATAGAATGCTCATCACTTCAAATTGCATTTTCTTGGATACCGATGACCAAAGACATTTATAGAAACCCATATACAATTAAGACAATTACATCAATTATTTAACATTAATAACATAGAAAATTTCGTAACTCTTCTCACAAAGTTTCAATTAGGTAATTCCTTGATAGCAATCCAGAAATGAGACCAGTTGGCATGCCATAGAGATATTTCTCTCCAAACTTTCTAACCAGAGCTTTCAATATCAAGAATAAGGGAAAAGAACAGTAAGAAGACAACATTTGAGAAGAAGGCATAAATGCAAACTCACTGGAGGTCCATAAACTGGGTCATCAGCTTTCAAAGGGACAAACTTTGGGTCTTCAATAACTTCATTAGGAACTTCTAAGATTAAAGATGGAAAGATTAGTTAAGATTGCACCAGGCAGGAGAGTAATGGAAAAGGAAGGAAGGCAGGACCAACCTTCTGAGGAAGAGGAGGAGACCCTGACACTGAGTGCTTGCCGGGAAGTCTTCCTCTGGTGCATATGCATGGAGAAGGACATAGAGCAGCCATGAAGAAGGTGGTGTAGATTAGAAGAAGATGGAGGAGATGGACGGAACCGGAGGCTTTGGATGAGAGAAGTGGAAGCAGCAGCAGAGAAATTTGCCATCGTAGCTGGTGTCTGTCCACTACAGCATTTTCAGTCCACACCACTCCGGGTGGATATAAGGGGATTTTGCTATTTAATCCAGAAGTGAGTACTTAAAGTTCTTTTATCCATAGATACAAAACCGAAATCTTAACTAGAAAAAGGGAAAACTTCGTTTTCCCTTAAATATGTCACGAGTGTGGGCTGGGAGAGATGAGAATGAACCGACAACGGCCGGTCAAAATGTGTCAACTGCTTCATCACACAAAAGGAGTAGGCTAGAGAGTATATGTAGTATAAATAAGAGGAGTGCAAAGAGTGGACATCTTCACCGTTGCAAGAGTTTGTGCTCTTCTTGGAGGGTCGAACTTACCTTGAATTACGTGTTATGTCCAAAGGGGCTCAAGCACAGTGGATTCAATTAGGTTTGGCACGTGTAGAAGGGAAGAACAGGGACCAAAATCGCAATCCACACAAACAACAAAGGTTTTACGTGGTTCCCCAAAACCAGGTATGTCTACGGGTGTCTCTCCTTAGCTGCTTACTAACTTCAAATGGTGGAGTACAAAGAGAGGAGGAAGGAGAAACAAAGAGATGATCGTCCCTAGGGCTTGCAAAGCCTCCACACAAAATCCTCCTGTTGTCTCACAAAAGAGCCAACCCTAATAAGAGCATTGGATGGCCTTATATAGTGGCTAATCATCCATGACAAAATGCCCTTATACAAATAGAATATTCAAGACACATTCACAAATCTCCACCTTGTCTTGAATCAACCTCCACCTAAAAATACAAAAAGAGAGAGACA
>JAMKQA010037273.1:0-11601 GCA_024699735.1 Posidonia australis | reverse complement strand
CGTTTGCCGCACACAGGTCTGGGTAGTTAGCTTTATTTGTTTAATATTGCTGCTTAGTTGCTTTTAATTAAGCTTGGGTAGTTCTCGTATTGTTGTGTAGCACCGGGGTGTTACACTCATCTTTCCAGAAACAATGTGCGACTAGTGACTCCGAACTCGAACATCGAAACTAGACTGCACCTCAACCTGCATCTGAAAACCAAACAAAGCACGCTTAAATAACATCTAAGTCACTTAAAACGAGCCCCTTACACACACAAAAAACTCGAGAAAACCGTGAAACACAAATCTCAATTTTATAAAACATGGTTTCCAAAAATCCATTTCAAAACATCATTTTCTTTATAAATATTTGGAATCTCTATTGAAAATTATGCCATTTCAAAATACATATTTCCTCAATTTTATGCATCTTTAAACCTTTTATGTATTCCAAGAAATTTACATTCTCGACCAACTCCAGTCTAAAACACAAAGTTGCACAGGACCCAAAACAAAACCATATACATTGATTAGCAATTGCTTCAAATCACAATTCTTATTCATTGCTAAAATTTAGCTAAAACTTTAAGTCAAAACAATAAATCAGATTCTAGCTTACACCACACATTTTACATTCTCTTTTCTTATTAGTGTTACCTAAATCAAAGGTAACCGGACACACAAGCAGTACGTGAAGACACCGTCCTGGCCAACAGGCCTTAATTTCATTTCATATGCATGAGGATATGTCTTTTCCTAACGTCCCATCGGTGACCCGAACATCCAGGTTCATAAACCTAGGCTCAACCTACACCGTCTCAAAACTCGGTAACTAAGGTCGTATCTGACGATCGATTCCATACCAAATTGCCGACACCAACTCCTCGTGGTTCTACACCGACAACCGCGATCGTATCTGACAATTGGTTTCATTGAAGTCTCATACTTCTACCACATTGCCAACACAAACCCCTCATAACTCCAAAACACATTATCATTTCCTTTCAAAACTCTTGGATTTTTGTTTTAAACCATTACATATTTTCTTTTCTTTACAAGGAAATCATCCCCATGCAATCACGACCCTTCATTGAGTCTCAAACTCAACATCATACCAAAAACCAGGCATTCATATTTTCCATTGGGTCTCATGTCCAAAAATCTCATAAAACCATGCATTTAATCCATTTTTTTCATTTTAGAGCCTCAAGCCAAAACCACATTTAAATTCATTTATTTGAATTCCATATTCCTCCATAGGATTTACATAAGGAAAACATTATTAACACATGCCAAGCAATCATTTAAACTCATATCTTTAACATTTGTAATTACATATAAACATATAGACCAAGGGTCTGATTCGACAGACCGAACCAGAATCGGTCGACCAAAATCTCTTGATTCAATCGATCGAAAAAATCCAATCGTCTAAAATATATCTGAATTCAATCGACCAAAATCGCCCAATCGTCCAAATTTCTATCAGATTTCCTCTTCCAGGTCCAAAATGGTCGACCGATCCTTTCGACGATCGTCCGAAATTCCCTGTATCGATCGACCTAACTCATTCGATTGCTCGAACAGTGACCCAAGGGCCTGACTTGCGGTAAATCGACATACCAAATCCAATTCGGTATGCCATTTTCCACGTTTCCAGAAAATGGCCCCCTTCATGTCGCTCGACTCTTCTCCTCATTAGGAGTGAAGGACAAGCCTATCAAACACACCACATAATTTTTGAATAAAACACGAGATGTAGACCCTCGAGTCTACTTCAAAATCCCTCAATCCATTCACAAATTTATTAAGCATGTTGTTCTAAATAAAATCACAAAGGCAAGGACTTCATTTATGAGTACTGTAGCATGCATACGAAATTCGATCAAAAACTCAATGAAATCCCAACAGATTAACATGATCACTATTCAAACGAGTCATGCTATCCATCCTACACATTCTACCATGTTTACATGATTTTTCATGCATTAATCCTCATTTTCAAGCATTTAATCCATTTCCCCAAAGCAAAGGAGAAGAAGAAAGGGAAGGGTCGCGTACTTGACTCGGCACTCCAACAACCTTCACCACCACACAGTGCTCCTCCTGCAAGCCTCCGATAATCCCTAGCCACCGGTAAGGTTCATCTATCGGCTCATGCGCACCACTCCCTATCCTCACTCCCTCTGGTTTTGATTCACTCTAACCCAACTTGTGCCCTCGACGCCATCTCCTCTAGCCTTTCTTAAACTTCTTCGCCCCAGCCACCTCCATGAATTCCGTCAATCACCGTCCCACCACACAAGTGACGAAAAGGATAGGTCATGCACGAGTAGACTCCATTTAATCCATTTCCCCATAACAAAGGAAAAGAAGGGAAGGGTCGCATTCCTGGCTCGTCACTCCAACGACCTCCACCACCACACGATGCTCCTTCGACAAGCCTTTGACAGTTCTTGGCCACCGGTAAGGTTCATCTATCGACTCACGTGCACCACTCCCTCTCCTTACTCCCTCTGGTTTTAGTTCGCTCTGGCTTAGCTCGTACCTTTGACGCCATCTCCTTTGACCTTTTCTAAAACTTCTACGCCCCAACCACTTCTGCGAATCCCGCTGATCACCGCCCCACCACACAAGTGATGGAGAAGACGAGTCATGCACGGGTGAACTATTAAGGCATGGGTCAACAGGGAAGAAAGAAAAGAAGAGGGAGGAGAAGACGCGTATGTACTTGGGTTGACCGAGGTCTAATCTAGGTCCCACACACACAAGTATAACATCAGAAACCACACAATCAGGGGAACCACTAGTTAACCACCCAAGTAGAGTGGAACACACAACATCACCATAATATCAAATTATCCATTAATAAATCATAATCAACTATTACAATTAATACCATGATTTTACATTAATTAGATAATTGAACCCAAGTGTTACAAATACAGTGGACGGTATCCATTACGGTGTAACCAAGACAATGGTGCCAAGTGGAAAGAGACGAAGAACAAGCAAAGGAAGCCAACAATGCAATTGCTGAGGAACAAATCCATTGGAGGAAAGGCAGTAAAGTTCACCGAAAGGAAACCTTCAAGAAAAGCAACACCTAAGGATCGATCCTTCACAATGCAAAACAAGGAGTCAATTTCAAAATAACAGTTATTATCACAAGTAAATCAAGCCATAAAAAGAAGATTAGTGCAAATAGAAGGAACAAGAAGGATGTTGCGAAGATGAAAGACATGATTATTAGCAATAAAGGAAGAAGTGTCTGTATGAGAAATCATCAAACCTAACCCATCACCTATTTTAAGTTTGTCTAGACAGACATAATCGAACTGAATAAAAAGGTTCGCAAGATCAGAAGTCACATGATGTGATGCACTAGAGTCCAAATGCCAAACAGCCTCGTTACCAATGTAAGGTGAAGAAAGTAGAACAACAACATTAGCTTGAGGGTTGAGGTAGAGCTGTTGTTTTCGACTGATAGTTTTGATTGAACCATTGTAGCATGTTAAAGCAGTATGGCCATGGCAATTGCACACTTGACATCGCATGTTCCGATTTCCTTTGTTGCCACATAAGCTATTGTTGTAAGGAGGATTGTTAATGGAGTTGAAATGGCCACCAAGTTGCTCCATACGAGAGAAAGAAGGTGTTGTGATGGAGAATTGCTTGGAATGTGTGTGATAATAAGCAAGATTTGCCATTGGTAAGGCAACAACAACTTTTGTAGTAACTTCATTATCTAAGAGGAAGGACACTTCTTGAGTCAGAAGTTCTTTATGAAGGCTGTCGAGAGCATAGGAGATGCCAATGGTGTTTAATGTAGTCCGAAACTGAGAGTAGTCAAGACCAAGACCAATAAGAATGCAAGAAGTGATTTCATCATCGAAAATCGATTGACCTATAACAACGAGACTATCAATAATCATTTTGGCACGATTGAGATATTCAACCATAAAGAGAGTGCCTTACCGAAATTGAGTGTGTAGTTGCATGACACATGTCTGATTTTGTTGAGAGTAGTGATTCTCAAGAGTTTTCCAAGCATTAGGGGATGTATTGATGCCAACGAGTTATGGAATGATTGTGTCATCAAGTGAACTCAAGATCCAACCCAAAGCAAGTTGGTCACCAACGAAGCCACGTTGCATAGGCAAGGTTGGGTGTTTAAGTCGTGGCTATGGTGGTGTCCTTGTCATACTAAGTGTTGAAGTAGAAGTGATTGTAGGTGAGGGGCAAGGAGTTGTTCCTTTGATGAGATCGAGCATGCCATACGCTCGAAGGAAAGGCTTGAAGCATGTCTTCCACAAAAGATAGCTGGTGTTGTCCGAACGAAAGCCAAGGTTTGGGAGGGAGGGAAGTGAAGAAGAGTTGCTGGAGGGAGTAGAAGCCATTAGGATTCAACATCGATAGACAGTAAGCTCAGGTATCATGTAAGAAACTAAAACAAAGGAGGAAGAGAACAGTAGAGATGGTGGAAGACACTCACACAATCAGTGAGTTGTTGCTTCTCATTATCTACTATTAATAGAATTTACAATGCCATTATTCTCTCCTACAATCATCATTGACCAAGAAATACAAGGAAATAAGTTACAGCATATAAACAGCAATGAATTACAAGAGTATATTGTGGTAACGTAAAACTAAACTGGCCTAATATAGGTAATGATTGATTCTGGTCAATACAGATAACTTAATCCTCAGTAATCAAAAAAGGAAAATGAAACATAAAACATGCCCAAACTTTGTTGTTCATTATTGCATAAATAAATATATTTTAGGCAACAAGACAAAATTGTCTTTCCAAATTTAGTTATACCACATTTATCTGCATTTTGCAGAACATAAGAGAAAGAGATAGTAGGTATTTTGCTTTGTCTACATCTTCATAGTATCAAAAGAATCAAATGGTGGGAGTTCATTAAGAGAAACATTCTTGACTTGATGTGTACAATCCTTTTGTCTATAAATAGCTCTATAATATGTATAGAAGAAATGACATGAAGCTCATTTAGATAACCATGAGAATTACCATTTTGCTATCATGATACGTAGTTACATTGAAACCTTCACAAAGTACCTTTGGGATACTATAATCATCAAGTTTAATGCTGAGAAAGTAAACTTTTGGCAAGCTGACCACCTTTGTGGAGATGGTAGGCATTCTAGATGAGCCATGTGGACCTCCATATTCCAAGATAACATCAAACTTGGTGAACGGAAATGATGCAAAAAGATGTCTTGCAATGTAATACAGAATATTGTCAACATAATTGCTTTGTAATAAAACAATATTTAAATAAAATTCCTTAAATAATTGCACTGACAAATCTAATTTAGACAGCAGAAAGGTTCTGATAAATGGTTTCTTTACAATACCATGTTGATGGGGATGAGGCAAGTAGAAATTATGACGAAATTTCATTGTTGTGACCAATGATTTGGGAATTTAGAATGCTAAAATTGACATAACTCAAAACCATTTTGGTGCAACGATATCCATGAACCATGATGATAATATCCATTAGCTCTAAGAAATTGAAGAAAACCACAAGTTCATAACAAAATTGTGTTTTTTCTTACTAACATTCTTGATCTGACGTCTAAACCTCAAGGTGGTAAATTTATAAAATTATATGTACAGATATATGACACATTTCTGATACAGAGTGACTGCAGAAGAGAGAGGAAAAATAACAATAAAAGACGCTTTTCCTTCACAGATAAAAGAGAAAGAATAACATACGCAAAGGTAAACAAGTCAACGTTTTTACTAATCCACCATGAACCCTCTTTCAACTATTTCCTCAAAAAAAAATCTCTTTCAACTATGAGTTGCAAATGGCTTTATAAAGAGGAGCCAATCTTAATTTGGAAAATAGCGTAATCTTGTTTTAGAAAAAAAATTCTAATTATAAAAAAAAAGATAAACAAACTCAAATCTAATTATAATTTTATAAGTAAACAAGCTCAAAACTAGTGCTAAAAGAAAACATCATAATTTTAATTAAATAACAAGAATAAATACATAATATATAAAATCCCAAATATCTAATAAAAGATTAAAGAAATCATAATTTACAGTATTGGAGACTTCAGCAAACTGAATAGTTTCGTATAATCATTTTTTTATGATCATCTTTAGGTTCTTCCGCATCTTCATCAATTTTAACAGTTTTGCAGATGGATATTGTAACTGAAAAGTTTTCTATACTAATACCAGTCTACAGAATTAAAAGACAGCTAGTTTGCTCTCGTTTCTGACTTATGACAGAATCTGTCAATGAGAGTCTCTAAAGCCAGGACCAGGAGCACCCACAACACACCCCACACCCACCAACAACAATCAAGGAACAGACTGGATTGCGTCTTATAATGTTAATGTATTCTTTATTTCAAGGCATCCTGATAACAAGGACTTGTATGCTTAGGAGAGTAAGGAGACTGCGGCTTTTACACTTTCACACCTAGGATATTCTGATTGAAGTTTAAGGCAGCAGCTTCATAATGTGGTTGCTAGTCATCTATGGAAGCACCTGCTCCCCCTTTCTAGAGGCCTTCTATGACCATACAATGAGTAACAGTACCATTTTTCATCAAACAGCCAAGTGAATAATATATTCAAGTCCCTAAATCTATCATATATAAGAGAAATTTCAACATAAGTAGCCATGGGCCTCACCTCAAATGTATTATCATCCCCTTCATCATGAACAATTAAGTATCACAAAGAAAGATGAAAGCCTATGAGTTCGGCCTTATAACATTGGCAAACTGAGTGTTATATTAATATAATGCAAAAATGATGTTGATATTTAAAGGTGGACTTCATTTATAGGATGGGATACATACTCGCATGATATAATGAAGCAGTTATAGTGCAGAAGAGCTTCCAATATAGAATTTGAGAATTCACTGTTGTCCATCATATGCTGATGACCGAGAGGTGCATTTGAAGGACTGACCTCGTGAAACAGCATCTTCATGGAAGAAAGCTTTTGATTCAGTGCCAACCAGAAGATTCTATCAGCTATAATCAATGTCTTTTTCCCACCATAGCATGATTTAGTTCTCAAAATCTCTTCAATGACAGATAAGGAAGGATGAGACAACATAAGCTCTTTCTCAACCTTCCTTTGTGCATCTTCTAACAATGAGAAGATTGGCGTTACCCTTACAGCCATATGCTGACTACTTTGAGAGAAATTTCTTATATAGAGATAAGCTGAATGTATGCCGAAGAAGCACAAAAGAAAGGCCAACTGTCTTAGTGCATATAGAGTAACAAGTGACATTGCCATGTCATCCATACAAGCTGAAAGAGGCTGGATTGGAATACTTTCTGTAATTAATTCCAACAACTTTTCCTTAGAAAGCCCAAGAAGTTCAAAATTGGGAACAGGACAGCTTCTAGAATTTAGATCTGAATGTCGTTGTGAAATGTCTAGGTAACATTTAGAGATAGCATCAATAAGGGAAAGTATATGATCTGACAGGCCAAATTGAAGCACTTCAACATCCCATTGAAAAGTTACTTCAGAGGCAGCACATGCAACTGAATCTTTACAGAAAGGAGGGGGAGCTTTGTCACCAGTATTCTCAACATTTGTATCCTTAGTGTTTCTCATTGACGTGCCATGGCGAACATCTAAAAAAAACCTGAGATCATTGTGCTGCGTCATAGTCTCAAATAATGAAGAAACCTTTTTGCCATCCATCTTTGGCAATATCTCTGTATTCACATTTCCTTGTCTTTCATCATCAGCAATTTTATTTGGAGAACAATTAGTCAATAGAGAAGCATCTTTGTAATGAGAAGTAAGCAGTACCAGAGGAACTTCCGTGTATTGTAATGGTTTTGACCCTTCTGAACCATCATCCCAGAAACACAGGTCAATAGAAGAAATCTCTTGTCCACAGTAATCATCAGAAGTAATATTGCAACTATTTACCACTGTCAACATGTCCATGAAAGTGTGACAATTTTTGTGACTACATGTATTTTCTAGTAACAGATGCCAATCTAAATATATCCCATCACATGCAGACATAGGGTGTGGATCCAATCCAGCTAAAATTGTTTCAAGAATGACACCTGATGATGTTGTCTCTATATCATAAAAAAGAACTGGTGTAGGCAATGACTCAAATGCTTCATCCACAAGAGCAAGCTCAGAACTAATGATAAAGTCATAGAACTCCCCTACAGAAATCGTGTCGTTCCTGAATATCTGCTCAGGTGTTTCTTGTTCATTCTTTATCAATGGACTTCTAAATACTTCATAAGATGGGAAAACAGGCAAATCAAGTATCTGAACTTCCTGAAATTGTATTGAACATGGCTTCTGAAAAGAATCTTCTGCTAATCCCACACGATAAATTGCTGAATTCTTTTCAATAAGTGCAAAATCTTTGATATGAATGAGGTCCAATTCAAGGATCGTCTCAAGAGAAAGAGATTTAAATCGAAGACCATCATCAGCAGTGGCATGTCCAGGACAGTTCTCCAAATCACTAATGTTCCAAGGCAACACAAAGTCACCAGAATTTATAACAACATCCTCGTTTTCAATTCCACTCTTGTGTCGAAGTTGGGGAACCAGGAAATCAAAAGCTTCTCTAGTTGATAGATTTATGTCATCAACCAATCCAATCTCACTGATTTCAAAAAGGGGTAAATCTTTTGATTGTATGATATTCCCATCAGGTAAACAAGCAATTTCCCCAGAGGAACCCCTCACTTCATCCACATTAAATATAACAGGAATGTCCTTAATGGAATAAAGGGATTTTACAACTTCTTCAGGATATGGAATCTCGAATCCTAGTTCACCAGTAATAGTGTGCTGAATGGGAATAAAACTCAATATCATTAGAGAACAAGCTAGGCAGTTGAAACCAGAAGAATAAACTTCATTTAGCACAGTTTTTCAGATACGGTAACTTTGGCCAAGATGATTTTCTTCATTTTTATATACATTTCCTAAGTCATCACATTTCAATTGTTTTATGGTTCCATTGAAGGAATCCAACACTTTCTGCATTAGTTCACAGATGGTAATGAAGAAATTAATGCTATCTCGTATCAACTTCCTTCTAACTGAATATTTTGAACAAGAAAAAGTGAATTTGTTGACTGCTAAATAAGATTCATAGAGACCACCAAGTCCTGATTCTTCAAAAAAGAAAAAAAATGGAGTTCATGGAAAGCAGGAAATATAAAAGTAGTAGTCCCCTGTCATCGAGGTGAAACCAGGAAAGTAAGCTTCAGTTAGAAAAACTTTTCAGATATAATAACTTCAGGCAAAGTGATTGTTTTTATCCTTGCATAAATTTTGTAAGTTGCTCACAACAAATGGTTTTTTTATTCCACTGTTAAAATGCAACAATTTCTGCATACTGCTATTTAGTATCAGCTGCCTTCTAGCTAAAATGCTTGAGGAAACATGAATGGATTGCTGCTAGATAAGAATATAGAAACTAACAATTCCCAATTCCTTTTTGAATGAAACGTAGAAGTAGTCATCCCTATCACACAAAGCATATAGCATACAACTGACTTGATTACCTGATATACATCACTCACTGTGAGATGAAGTTCAAGCCATCCGTCCACCTTGCCATGAGAACTTACATTATCTTCCTGAAAATGCGATCAGGATACATGGGATGGCAGTCATCCTATACCATAGAAAAGTGCGAGACCCGTGGTAGAAACACTATTCCTCTACTAGAATCACACAGCCTTACCGGGATGAGGTTTATCTCCGGTGTTTCAAACTGGAACACCACATAATTCTCATCATAAGAGTCATTTTCCTAAACACAACACGATCCAAAGCTTCTCTGAGTAAAAACAAATCGAGCAGAAAGACAAGAAGAAGTGTAAATACATTACACCAACACAGAGTCAACAACATATCCATCCCATTCTTGTACCTTCGGGACTCCGATTCCCGAAACCCGCGACAGCGAAATCGTGCCGTCTTCTTGAAGAAAATCTTCTACGTTCTAGAACCAAAAAAAAAAAAAAAGAAACCACAACTCAAGCGCACCAGAAATTACATTCTCGAACTTTTTTCTCAGCACACAAAAAAAAAACACGCACGAATCTGCTGTTTTACCTCTGCAATTCCGATCACCTCGGGGACGACGTCGGAGAGGAAGCTAGTGAGAGCGTTGTCGATCGGGGGCCGGTCCAGCTCCAGAGAGAGAGGCAGGTAGTCAGCGAGATCGGAGAGGAGAGGTCGTTTGGGAGGGCAATGGGGAGGAGGGAGATCTGGAGGCGGGAGATGGAGGAGGAGCTGATGGTTCTCGACCGGCTTCGATCTGCCGAAGAAGAAGTCGGTGGCGAAGTATCGACCTCTCATTATTATCCTTCTCCTCTTCGGAGATCGAAGCAGAGCCGGGGTTTGGCTTTGGGGTTGGTTTGGGTTCTGTCAGTTTGAAAAAAAGTTGGAAATGGCGCTCGAGGAGCAACGTTAGTTTATATAAGAATGCGAAGTGGGGAAAGAAATGGCTCCAGCCTCCAAGAGAATGAGGGGTAGAGCTCATGGAGAACTCGGGCCGGACTCATAAATACAGAACCTGAGTCCAGTCTGATCGTCAGCCTCAGACTTAATTCGGGTAGTTTTTGAATGCATTTTTATGCAGTATTTTTGCTTTTCGGCCCAACTGAGCCTATCAGGAGGCTCTGGGCCAGAACCCTTGCGCCCAGTCTGACACGTTCATTGTTCACGGGTCGGGTCAACCGCGCTAATGAACTAGTCAAGCCGAGCCAGCCTTAAGCCCGCTATTGGTGGGTTGGGCCTTCCATGAGGCGTTCGGTCCAGCCCCCTAATAGGAGTTTTACAAGGTAGCTTCTCACCGAATGAGCAGACGAAGCTGTTAATCTTCGACCCTTTGGTATTGGCTTGTAACCTCTTCTTCTTCTTTTTGGGGGGAAATGGTATTGGTTTATAACGTCTGCTTTACTTAATCCTACATCTGGTCATGTTTTTTTTAAAATGGGAAATCGAGGAAACCATTATAATATTTCAACAGAAACGATTTGTGTGTTTGAATTTTATATTTTGCACATAGAACTGGTGAGATAAGGACTTAAATACACTGATGTATGACCCTATCACAACCATTAGATCAAGATCACGGGCACTCTTGATTTGTATGAATATCTTGTTCTATGAGAAAATGGAAACACGCTTCTCTCATGTGCACGTGTATAGTCATGGAAATTTTGTGCAACCACCAGAACTTGAAATAATATATATACTCCATTTTATACCTACAAATCTAAACTAGTAAAATAACAGGTGGAAAAATCGGTCCTAAAAAGGCTAAATTAAGTCGTACCAAAGCACTCTCGTATGTATTAGTTTTTAAAGTCTCACTTTTGTGTTTTTTTTAAAACAAAAACAAGCCATTAGGTTAATCAGAGATCCTTGGTCCTACTTTAAATATAGAAAAGTAAGAATAAATATAAAGTAGTATTATAGTATTATTATATTATTACTATTCAGTTTAGAAATAATTTTCTTTTAAAAGTGAAAAAGTATGTATAAAGAGATATTCTAGTTTAGATAAAAAGTGCAATAAGTATCACAATAAGTG
>JAMKQA010037272.1:0-11937 GCA_024699735.1 Posidonia australis | reverse complement strand
TAGTTGTTCGGGTCACCGACGGTTTAGGCTGAGCCTGGGTCGTTGTACCTAGTTGTTCGGGTCACCGAGCTCGTAGCGGTGTAGGCTGAGCCTGGGCTTTTGAGCCTAGTTGTTCGGGTCACCAACGGTGTAGGCTAAGCCTGGGTCAATGGTCCTAGTTGTTTGGGTCACCGATTAGGGCGTCAGACAAAGACGTTTCTCCGTGCACTTATGAAAATAAAATTGAGGCCGGTTGGCTGGGGCAGTGACATCCCGCACGGGGAATTTCATTGCGGCAGTGCAGGAAGGTAGGGGAAGCATGTCCTCTCCTACTACTTGTGTGCATGGCTACCCCAGATCAAGGTAACAACAGTAAAGCAAAGTGGAAATGAATAAAGAAAGAGAAATGTGATTTAGTCAGGATTGGATTGATGAAATGGTCCTAAAATCTTGAAAAGAAATGATGATGTTTTAACCAGTTGCCAGTCAGTGTTTATGATTTGGTTTTGAGCCCAATGGGGCATTGTGTTTTAGGCTAGATCTGGTCAGAAATGTGAATTTGAAAGTGTGTTTGGAAGAAATCCCAAATATTGAAAAGGGAAATGTTTTGGAAAATGAATTCCAAAAGGCTTTTGAAAGGAATGTTTTGAAAGAAAAAAACTGGTTTTGGAATGAATTTCCAAATGTTTTGATAAAAGAAAAGGAAACATGGCTTTTGAAAAAGCATGGATTGAGATTGAATTCCCAAGTTATTGTTTAATAAAGAAAGGATGATTTTCAAAAAGAGAAAACCAAGTTTTGAAAAAATGACAAAAATGAGATTTATGGTTTTACCGAGGTTTTGTGGTTTGTATGTTTTAGGGTGCGTACTGGGTGACTTTGATGTCACTCATGCGTGCTATTTGGTTTTCAGGTGCAGACCGCGTGCAACCGAGTTCCGGCGTAGGAGTTGGAGCTTCTAGCCACACATTGTGATCCTAAAGGTGAGCCTTAGTTACAGTTATTTGATGTTTCTGTAATTAGTGTAATTATGCTTGATACTGTGTTATGGTAGCGTGCCTGGGATCGGGGCATTACAGAGTGGTATCGGAGCTAAGGTTAAACCTTGTGCACCAGCTTGGTGATGTCCTGTCTAGTGGCTCCCTAGTACTACACAATAGAGGGTCGTGCACCTGAATTTTTGCATTGTTGTGTTTTGTGGTGCTGGCAGGAAGATGTCTCGTCGAGGCCGCAGTCGTGGCAAGACACCTGTATCTGACTCCGAGACAAAAGAGGGTAGTGGATGGAGGGGGATGAGACGAGAATTTGGCGAGATGATGCAGGGTTTCGCCTAGTCCTTTGGCAGCAGCAGCAAGGATGAGGCGAAGGGAGACCCGTGGATCAAGCAGTTTCACCAGCTTGGCGCGCCGACCTTTGATAGGCGCGGCACTCCTGAGGAGTGTGAGGCTTGGTTCCTGGAGGTGGAAAAGATCCTTGAGGGGATTGAGTGTCCAACAGAGAAGTGGGTCCGGATCGCAGCTTTCCAGCTTAAGGGTGCTGCAGATCTGTGGTGGAGGACAGCGCGCTGCACCAAATTCCCGAACGCGGACCGGTTGATGATCTCTTGGGATGAGTTCTAAGGAGTGTTCTATGAGAGGTTTTTCCTTGAGCATGAGAGGGATAAGCTGGACAGAGAATTCAGGAACCTGAAGCAGGGTAGCCTGTCTGTGGTTGAGTATGAATCGTCTTTCCTTTGGCTAGAGCAGTTCTCTCAGGCTGCAGTTTCTGAGAAGAATTGAGCCAAGAGATTTGTAGAGGGACTAAATCCTGTGCTGAGATCCAGAGTAATTGGCTTCAGATGCCAGACTTAGTGGAGGTTGTTGAGCTTGCCAGCCGCTATGAGGATGATCGTAGGCTGTTTCAGGAGGAGTATCTCAAGAAGGAAATGGGGAGAAAGTCTATCTCTCGACCTTCTATCTCTCGACCTTCCATTTCTCGACCATCAGTGACGGGAGCGCCAAGTTCTGGTAGCTCTGAGAAGAAGTGGAAGCAACGGCCTGCATCGGGTAGAGAAGAGAGTATGGGTTTCAACCATGCTGAGTCTAGTAGTGGCCTACAGATGGGACTGTGCCATGTCTATGGCAAGATGGGTCCTGTAGCGGCGCAATGTTGGAAAAGGCTTAGGAATTTGGACAGAGTAGTCTGCTACAACTGTGGGAAGTCCGGACATTACTAGAAGGATTGTCTCAGTTAGCCAAAGCCAGCGGGTGATGCGCCACGTCAGCCTACCAAGGGGAGAGTGTTCTCCATTGCTGCCCCAAATGTTGGTCCATCTGGAGATGCGTTGGAAGGTGAGAATTAGCACAGTTGAGTTTGATAAGTCCTGTCCTGTAATAATTGATCCTATATGTAATTGACACTATTTCTCAATATGATTATGGTTATGGTGTGTTAATTATAGTATCTTTCCTTGTGGCTGATCAGATGGCCGGAGTCTTTTTCGACTCTAGGAGTTCATTTTCTTTTGTCTCCGAGTCGTTTGCTTCTGAGATCGGGACTAGGCCAGCCAGGTTGGCATTCCACCTAGATGTGGTCACTCCATTGGGAGAACACAGTCTGGCGTGGAGGTATTTGAGACCGATTGATATTCAGCTGGGGGATAGGAGTTTTCATGCCAGCTTGATCCTGATGGATATGCAGGATTATGATGTTATCCTGGGGATGGATTGGCTGGCGCAGCATTCAGCTGTGATAGATTGTGCCAAGAGGAGAATTCTAGCAGAGTGTCCAAGCCAAGGCTGGTGTATGGTACAGGGTGCCATACTGGGTGAGCCTAGGAAAGTGATTTCTGCTCTCATGGCCTATCATCATCTGGCGAGAGGCAGTGTGGGCTATTTAGCCTGTGTGACAGTTTCTACTTTGCCTGTGGTCAAGATTTAGGACTTTCCGGTGGTGAGGGAATATCCCGATTTTTTTCCAGAGGAATTACCTGGAATTCCACCGCATAGGGAAGTGGAGTTTGCGATTGATTTGGTGCTGGGATCAGGTCCTATTTCTAAGGCTCCATACAGGATGGCACCGGCTGAGCTACAGGAGCTCCGGAATCAGCTACAAGAACTGATGGATAAGGGATTCAATCATCCCAGTGTTTCACCTTGGGGAGCACCGGTTTTGTTTGTGAAGAAGAACGATGGTTCACTTCGACTCTGTATAGATTACCGAATGTTGAACCAGATCACTGTTAAGAACAAGTATACACTGCCCTAGATCGATGATTTGTTCGACCATTTGCAGGGGGCATCAGAGTTTTCTAAGATAGACTTAAGATTTGGATACCATCTGTTGAAGATTAATGAGCCAGATGTGCAGAAGACAGCTTTTCGCACCCGTAATGGACATTATGAGTTTTTGGTTATGCCATTCGAGTTGACAAATGCTCCGGCTACTTTTATGGACCTGATGAATAGGGTGTTCAGGCCATATTTGGACAAGTTTGTGGTTATTTTTGTAGATGATGTTTTGGTATATTCTTTGGATGTTCAGACCCACCAGAGGCACTTGAGGATCGTACTGGAGACGTTGAGGTAGCATCAGCTTTATGCCAAGTTCTCCAAGTGCGAGTTTTGGTTGGAAGAGGTTTCTTTCCATGGTAATATTATTTCAGGAGAAGGCATCAAGGTAGATCCAGCCAAAGTGGAAGCTATGAGCAGTTCGGCCAGACCGAAGATTGTGACTGAGATTAGAAGTTTTCTCGGCCTGGCAAGATATTTTAGGAGATTCATTCAGCTTTTCTCTAAGATTGCTGCACCATTGACCAGATTGACAAGGAAGGAAGTGCACTTTGCTTGGGATTGTCAGTGCGAGGAGAGCTTCAATGAGTTGAAGGCTCGTCTGGTATCGGCCCCAGTTTTGACTTTGCCATCTGGGAGTGGCGGTTTTACAGTCTACAGTGATGCTTGTGGGACTTGTTTGGGGTGTGTGCTGATGCAGCATGGTAGGGTGGTGGCGTATGCCTCGCGCCAACTGAAAGATCATGAGAAGAATTATCCCACCCATTATTTAGTGATGGCTGTTGTTGTGTTCGCCTTGAAGATTTGAAGGCATTATCTCTATCGGGGAACAATTTGAGGTGTACACAGATCACAAGAGTCTGAAGTACATCTTTACTCAGAAGGATTTGAACCTGAGATAGAGGCGCTAGGTGGAGTATATTAAGGATTATGATTTCAGTTTGTCCTACCACCTAGGGAAGGCTAATGTAGTTGCAGATGCTCTGAGCAGAAGCACTCATGTGATGGCTAGTCTGATGATCCATGAATGGAAATTGTTGGAGGGACTAGTGGAATGCAGGCCTCGGAGGTAGTCTCAGGGACTCGCCAGGGTAGTGCTGGCTAACTTGTCTTTTCACCCGAGGATGATCGAGGCAATTGTCACAGCTCAACAATATGATTCTTTTGTGTCTGATATCTGGAGGAAGCTGGAAGCTGGTAATGCCCCTCATTTTTCTGTTGGGGTGGATGGTGGGTTGAGGTATGACTTGAGATTATATGTACCTCAGATAGAGGAAATCAAGAATAGTTTGTTGGATGATGCCCACCGCTCTAGATACTCTATTCATCCAGGTAGCACCAAGATGTACAAAGACCTAAAGAGGAACTTCTGGTGGCCTGGAATGAAGAGAGAGATTGCTGAGTATGTGGCGAAGTGTGCAACCTGCCAGATGGTGAAGATAGAGCACTAGAAGCTCGGAGGGACTTTGCAGCCTCTGGACATTCCAGTTTGGAAATGGGAAGATGTGTCGATGGACTTTGTGATGGGTTTGCCTGAACCCGAAGAAAGAATGATATTGTGTGGGTGATAGTGGATTGCCTTAAGAAATCGGCACATTTCATGCCAATGAGGGTAAATCTTCCTTTGGCAAAACTGGCAGAGTTGTATGTGGCAGAGATTGTGAGATTGCATGGTGTCCCAGTGTCTATTGTGTCTGACGGAGACACGAGGTTTACATTGAGATTCTGGGGAGCTCTGCCTGAGGCTTGTGGCACAGTGTTGAATTTTAGCAATGCTTTCAACCCCTAGATGGATGGCCAGACAGAGAGGACCATCCAGACACTAGAGGACATGCTGAGGGCCTGCGTCTTTGACTTTGGCGGTAGCTGGGAGGATCATTTACCTCTGATTGAGTTTGCATACAATAACAGTTACCACGCCAGTATTGGTATGGCACCATATGAGGCATTGTATGGCAGACCTTGCAGGACACCCACTTGGTGGAGTGAGGTGGGTGAGAGACAGTTAGTTGGGCCCGAGATCGTACAACAGTACGAGGGCAAGGTGGATTTGATCAGGAAGAGGCTGTTGTTTGCCCAGAGCCAGTAGAAGAGCTATGCTGATAGGAGGCGGAGACCTTTGGAATTCGAGGTCGGTAGCTCCGTTTTCCTGAAGTGTCACCAACCAAGGCTGTAATGCGGTTAGGTAGGAGAGGCAAGTTGAGCCCTAGATATATCAGACCGTATCTGATTACCAAGATGGTTGGTGAGGTGGCTTACAGACTAGATCTGCCTCTAGAGTTGGCAGGTGTACACAACACCTTCCATGTGTCGATGTTGAGGAAGTGTTTGGCCAACGCATCCTAGGTGATACCAGTGCAGCCAGAGGATCTGCGGGAGGACTTGACTATGGTTAATAATGCAGTTTAGATACTGGACAGGAAAGAGCAAGTCCTCAGGAATAGAGTGATTCCATTGGTGTTAGTTCAGTGGCAACACCATGGTACAGAGGAGGCTACCTGGGAATGAGAGATGGACATCAAGAGATAGTACCCCTACTTGTTTTGTTAGAGCTGAATTTCGAGGACGAAATTCTTTTAAAGGGGTAGGATGTGACATATGGGCCTGATTATCCAGTTTTATTTGTAATATTGCTTAAATGGTTTATTAATGGATAATCTGTTGTTTCTTGTTTGTGTGAGCTTGTGGTTGGTTGTCTGTGTGCCTGTTTGTGATCTAGGACCAATGTGGAGTCTGGTTTGAGGATGCACAGTTGTCTCGGTTGGCATGCCTGTCTTTTCTTCATTTTTCTCTCCTTCATTTTCTCCTTTCCCCTTTTTCTCTCTCTCACGAGCCATGCCCTTCCACCTCTTTCCCCACTTTCTTCTTCCTCTTCTTCCACCCGTGCCACCAGCGACGGAGGCCCTTGCCTCCCCGTCCTTTCCAACAAGATGGATGGCCGACGCCAAGTGGGTGGTGGCGGAGATAAAGAGAGGGAGGCAGGAGTGGGCAGAGGGGGAGCGTGGAGAGAAAGGAAAGGAAGAGAAGAACGGAAGCTGAGGCACGAGTTGGTAGGAGGTGGTGAGCCACTCGTGGGTTCCACCGGCCGAGGAGGTTCGTCGGAGTGCGGGGAGAGTCGCCGGGTAGCTGAGCCAGGTACGTGACTCCTTCCCTTCCTTCGTTTAGTTTTTATTAAGGATGGGTTAATTGAATGAAAATTAAGAGAAATGCATGTTAAATTGTAGAGATCATGCGGTTAGGATTGATGTTTGTGGGGAAAATGTGATTTTGGGGTTGAAGGCTATAGTAGCCGTTCTTGAGTCCCTTCCCCTTGTGATTTTCGTTTGATCTGTGTGGTTAATGGAATCATGAATGGTTTGAGGGGTTTTGAAGTAGACTTAAGGGTCTACACTCCATGATTTTATGGAAATTGTTGGTGAATGTTTGGAGGGTCCGATCAAGACTCCCACTTGGGGCGATTTTTCACTGCCCGAAAAGGGGTGTGCCCTGTTTGCGAGCAATTCGGTATGCCGAAATCCTAGCATATTAAGCCAGAAACTAGGGTTCGGTAGACCGAAATTTCATGGTCGACCGAAACAGGGGGTTTCGGCATGCCGAAAGTTTTCGGTATACCGAAACAGGGAATTTCGGAATACCGAATTGAAAATTTGTTATGCGATTTTTGCCCTGAACTTGGGATGTGAAAATGTGAATTTTAATGAATGTTAAATGGTTTTAAAGGTATGGTGGGTTTATATGAATGATGTTTCCCAATGTAATGACATGGAGGCATGTGGAATCCCAAACTAATTGATTTGGGTGTGGTTTTGGGTTTTAGACCCTATTAATGAATGAAAAAGCTGGTTTTATGTGGTTTTAGGCATGAGACCCAATTTATGACTTTAAGCATGGTTTTCATGGCTTGAGTTGGGACCCCAGTGGAGGGTTAAGTGTTGCAAGGAAATAGAGTCCTGCAACGAGAAGAATGGAATGAAATGGAAAATGGTTTTGAAATGGAACACTGATATTGTGGTTGCCGAGCTTATAGCGGTGTAGGCTGAGCCTGGGTTTTCATACCTAGTTGTTTGGGTCACCGATGGTGTAGGCTGAGCCTGGGTCGCTGTACCTAGTTGTTCGGGTCACTGAGCTCGTAACGGTGTAGGTTGAGCTTGAGCTTTTGAGCCTAGTTGTTCGGGTCACCGATGGTGTAGGCTGAGCCTGGGTCATTGGACCTAGTTGTTCGGGTCACCGATTGGGGCGTCAGACAGAGACGTATCCCCGTGCACTTATGAAAATGAAATTGAGGCCGGTTGGCCGGGGCGATGACATCCCACACGAGGAATTTCATCACGGCAGTGCAGGAAGGTAGGAGAAGGATGTCCTCACCTACTGCTTGTGTGCCTGGTTACCCCTGATCAAGGTAACAACAGTAAAGAATGAGAAATGTGATTTGGTCAGGATTGGATTGATGAAATGGTCCTAAAATCTTAAAAAGAAATGATAATGTTTTAACCAGTTGCCAGCCAGTGTTTATGATTTGGTTTTGAGCCCAATGGGGCATTATGTTTTAGGCTGGATTTGGTCAGAAATGTGAATTTGAAAGTGTGTTTTGGGAAGAAATCCCAAATATTGAAAAGGGAAATGTTTTGGAAAATGAATTCCAAAATGCTTTTGAAAGAAATGTAAAGGAATGTTTTGAAAGAAAAAAAAGTGGTTTTGGAAAGAATTTCCAAATGTTTTGAGAAAAGAAAAGGAAACATGGCTTTTGAAAAAGCATGGATTGGGATTGAATTCCCAAGTGATTGTTAAATAAAGAAAGGATGATTTTCAAAAAGAGAAAACCAAATTTTGAAAAAATGATAAAAATGAGATTTATGGTTTTGCCGAGGTTTTGTAGTTTGTATGTTTTGGGGCGCGTACTAGGTGACTTTGATGTCACTCACGCGTACTATTTGGTTTTCAGGTGCAGACCGCGTGCAACTGAGTTCCAGTGCAGGAGTTGGAGCTTCTAGCTGCACATTGTGATCCTGAAGGTGTGCCTTAGTTACAATTATTTGATGTTTCTGTAATTAGTGTAATTATGCTTGATACTGTATTATGGTAGCTGCCCGGGATCGGGGTGTTACATAAACCCTCTCAGTTTCTTTTCATGCATTTAAGTCCAACCTTTTTGCATTTATAAGCTTTGTTGGAATAGTTCTGAATGCATATTTGTCTATTTAAATTGCAAATTAAACCCTGGATATTCAAATATTCACTTAGATGTGTTTGAAAATTGCATTTTAACCCCTGAATTTCACTGATTTCACATAGAATGCATAATTTCATGGGAGAAATTACAAAATGGTCCCTGAACTCCTTGTTTTCAAACATAAACTCTTTTTCTTGCACATTTAGCCTTGATTTTCTTCAGAATTGCATTAAACACATGTTTTACTAGCAAAATTGCATATTGAACCCTAAGAACCTTGAATTTGACCAAAAATTCATAGTTTTGCACATTTAACCCCAGATTTCTTCAAAATTACCTAAAATGTGTTTTCCTATGTATTTTTGATGATTTAGCCTTAGAATTTCAGTTTTCATTCAGAATTTGGGAATTTTGCACAAAAGCCCCTAGAATTTACATTTTTACACTTACACATGCATTTTGTACAATTTGTTCCCCTTTTCCATGCATATTCTCTCATGCCATCTTTCTTGCATCATGCACACATTTTCGACTCATTTCAAACTCAATTTTCACATTGTTTCTCGGATTTCTTCTGACTTTTCCGATTTTGATTTGATTTGGCTTTCCATCGCTCGAGGGCGTACATTAACAAACTTGACAATGCTGACATTGATCCGATTGAGGATTATTTTCCCTAATTTGATTTTCTCAGATTTCTTCAAGTTTTCGTTGATTTACGTGATGCTTTCCGAGTATTCTCGATTTTCACGATTTTCCTTATCGCCTGCGGGCATACAGTAAAGTGGCATTTTCAATGCCTACATTGTCCATCGGATTATCATTTTTTCTTTTTTCTTCTTCATTTCTATGATTTGGCATGTTTTCCAATCATATTAGGCATGTGCACTCAGAATCGGCAAGCACACACACAATAGACCAGTGGTAAGCTGGAAACCTAGAAAGACCGAGTTCTTTGTGTGCATAGGGGTGCCTAACCCCTTCCCCATGCGTAACAAGAATCCTTACGCTTTCTCTAGCCTGCATTGATTTGTGTACTACATCCATTAGGCACAGAGCATGCATGTGTTTTCTTCACCTTGGTTTCTTTTGATTTTTCCTTTGTGCTTGGTTTTCCTCGTTTTTCCATTAAAAGACTAGGTGACAATTCCTTTCCTTATACTTTTCTTATCTTTCCTTGGTGTCTCCGAGTCTACTCTTCTTCTCCGGTTTCATCATCTTCGCCGTGACCATATCGGGACTCCTCGTGTGCTTCCACGCATCGTAGGAGAGCTATGTAGGGTTCCACCGGCATGATCACAACATGCTTCTCATGCATTGCATCAATAGCCTACATTGTTGCATTCCTCTGGTGTTATGACAAAGCTTGCAGGTTGCTCTGTGAAACAGCTAGCATGGGTCAACAACACGGCCAACTAGCTTGGCTTGCGACTGCAAGTTACCAACATGACTAGGTAGTGTGGGTAGCCATCATGGGTTGCTAGAGTCTAGAGTAGCAGCACAGCTGAGGACACCCTTGCATGTTCTTAGTTTTTTGGCACTTTGATCTATTTTTTGCATATTTAATATGTACTTTTGCATGGCATTCGATATCACATGATTTCCACTCATTCACATGATTTCGCCTACATTGCATGCTTTTCATGCATGTTTTTGGCATTTGACATTCTTCCATTAGGGTGATGTTGCTCACTATTTGAATCGAGTGTGATGATATTACATACTTCCCTAGTAGATTGTATTGGTGCAATTCCTATGCACGAGTGCCCTGGTTCAGAACACATATAGCGTGGTCAAGCATTAGATTGCATGGTTTTTGCCTGTAGGTTTTATTTGCATTGACATGGCATCGAGCATCCATCCTAGGCATTCATTAAGGAGCAAGTATGTATTTGCACTAGCCATACATACAAAAGAGCTAGCCAAGAAAGACTGATTTGTCGAATGTATGGGGGTGCTTAATCCATTCGCCATAGATCATCGCATTTGCATAATTGTATTGTATTCACTTGCATTCAATTTTCCTCATCTTTCGATTTTAAATAGAATAGTTGATGACTTCATATTTTCCTTATCCTTTTTGTTTGGCTTTCGCATTTGGTATTTTTGAGTTGAGTGTTCTTCCTCGAGTTCACCATCTCACCATGACCATATCAATTTGTACATTTGGCCTTCCATGCCTCGTGCGAAATGTTCTTCTAGAGGAGCTAGTCGACAACCAACTGCAAAACTGGGGTGTCAGTGATGGCCGACTGCACCCCAGTTTTGCAGTCAACTATTGGTCAGCTCCTTCGAAAGAACGTGCTTAAATTAGCTCATGTGTACCATCACCTTTTCCATTCCACACCCCATTGAAACCTACCTTTACTGCTATAGCCTAAATCATAACAAGAATCGTCAATCCAAGCCTCTTTGTGGCCCAAATGCTCATTGGAATGGGCCAAGATCCATGCAGAAGGGCCTGAACTAGACCAACCGCGTGTAAGGACTGTGGATAGGTGCCGCAGGTCTAGGGTGCGGTTGCCCTGAGTCAGTAGTGATGAGTGAAGGATTAAGTTGTCCTTTCACAAAAGGTGCATCAGATCGTAGCATTCTATTAGCCCACGTGGATCTTAGCATGCTCTACTTTGCATCTGGACTATGAAGCCCTCCTTGCCCATCTAAATCCTTATCATACCACTTCGATTGAATCCCAACTATCCCTAAGGAGAGAACTTGGGAATCCATGGCTTATAGAGCTTCCAGCCTTTTATTTAATAGCCCACCACCTTCGATGAGCACATCCTTCACCACTAGCTATCCTCATTGTCTCTTGGTGATCCTTTTCTGTCCTTGGATCCTCCCACACCACATTAGAACCTCCACCACCATGCATTTCCCTTCTGTTAGTCCATCAACCATCATCCAAAACCGAACACCACCACCCAACATTACCACTATCTAGAGCACGATCCACTTGAACACTTGGTATCACCACCCTCTCTAGACCTTAGTGATTGTCAACGAACACTCCCCAACCATTCCCAAGCCTCGACGACTCACCTCCAACCACAATCCAACCATCTCTCATCATCCTAGAGCACGACATCGAAGCTGCGACCAAGCCACGTTGTGGAGCATCATCTCGGAGCATCTTAGGTTTGAAACTCATCCCCTCTCATTCCTTAGTCTTCCTATATATCTGTGGATTGTTTCTTATCGCATCACATCATTTTCTTGTTGCATTCACATCGCATTCTACCAATAGACTGTATGGATCTTTAGGCTTCACTAGAGGGGGGGTGAATAGTGATTTAGTGAATAATCAACAAATTTTAAAGTTTGTCTATCAATTTACAATATTTCACGTAATTTGAATATAACTAGGAAATTGATATTATGTTAAAGCATACAAAGAAAGGGGATGAGAGACAATGAATATGCACAAGTAGATTTATAGTGGTTCAGCCTCCCTGGCTTAGTCCACTCCTCGAGAACCCCTTGAGAATTTCACTAACCTGATCTTGTTCCGGGCCAAGA
>JAMKQA010037271.1:0-12310 GCA_024699735.1 Posidonia australis | reverse complement strand
TTGGTGTCTTTGTGATTGAATGTTTGTATGCTAAATCTTAAGTACTTTCAGATTGCATAAATAATTACAAAGAGTTAATTAAAACCGGAAAATCTCTATTCACCCCCCCTCTAGAGAAGCTTTAGTATCCAACAGGCTGGATGTCTGCTAACCAGAGGATGGGTAAGGATTCCAATTACGCACGAGGAAGGTGTTAGGCACCCTTGTACGTCCGAGAAATTCGGTCTTTCTAGTCCAAATGCTTGCTAAATGTTTGATGAATGTTTGCTAAACCTGGGCCATGCTCTAATCATGCTAATATGAATGCCATGGCAAGACTAAATGCAAAGATCGAGATGCATGCTCAAAACTTGGCATAGGGGGCAATTTGGTCATTTCCCCTGGTCAGAGATGACAAATGCTTGCATGGGAGCGATACATGGCCTAAGATATGCCAAAAGGTATGCTAAAAGTCTGGATAGTGTCATTTGGAAGAAACCGGAGAAGAAAAAATCACCAAAAGGAGGTAAATGCAATAAATGATAAACATAGGGATTAAAACGCAAAATTCGCGAAAAGAGCGAGAAACTGGATGAAAAACATGTTCCTGATCCTTATTCTAACATGCAAATGATGGATCCAGTGTCAATGTGGCACAAGGATGCAAAAATTGCACTTGGATAATATCCTGAAAATTCAGGGACTAAAGTGTAAAATTTAAAAGAGTGCAAATGCGGCCAAAATACAGGGCAAAAGGTCAAATCTCATTGAAAACATGGTTTGCAAGTGGATTCTGTGATCAAATGCAAAACAAGGGTGGAAAATAGCCCAAAACAAGATGGAAAACAATTAAAAAATCCTAAATGAGGAATTTAGAAATAACCTAAGGGTTCAAAAATGTAAATTTTATGTTCAAAAATGCTTTATTGTGAATTCAGGGGGGCTTTTCTGCAAAATTCCAAGATCTGATTGTGACAAGAACTGAGCTTTTATGTTGGTCAGAGTAATTATGAAGTTTCTTGTGGTCTAAAATGCAAGATTCACAGTGAAAATTCATTTTTTTTAAAATTCTGGGGGTTAAATGACAATTTTCACGACCTAACTATAAAGAAAACTCAATTTACATGAAGGATAGTGTGATTTTTAAAGAATCCAATGTTCATATTGCAATTTCCCCAAAGAAAAAGTGTTTCAGAAAAATTTAAGGACCTAAATGTAAAATTCCAGGACTACAATTCATGGATTAAGTTGTGGAAAACATGGATGCTCATTTAAAGCTTACTGTGATTCTAGTAGTTCCTGCTATGTTTATGATCATTTTTTAGACACTAATATCCTGAAGATGTTTGTGGTATTATGAGAAAGGTTACACTAGATCGGTCTACAATTGGAATTTTGATTATTTTTCCCCTTCTAAAGATCCAATCTGGATCTCACCTTCTCCTTCTCCGGCTTACCTTCTGCCAATCGGTGACCACTTGGCCTCCGACAAGACTACATTTAATGGGCAGGGTTCTCGTGACCTTGCCATTTCGACGTCCATTGATGTCGCTTCGATTTCTATATGGAATTATACCATTTTTAATCCACGTAATCTTGCCATTAATTACCCAGTAAATACTATTAATGAGGGGGATTTCCCTAGAAGGAATACTTCCATATTTAAGGATTACCCCGTTTTCCATGGTGATCATGGCATGAGTTACTCTGTTTTTTCAATAATAATATATTGGTCCTTGAGCCAGGTATTGCTGACTCTACAACTACACGCACGACAACATTAACTCCTAGCAGTCCTTTTTCCTCTTCTGCCCATACCTCTTTGTCTTCTTCCCATACTTGAGCTCTAGATAAGTATTTTTCTCCCCCTGCCTCCGAAATCTCCTCTAACAACGAGATTTGTCTAACTCCATCTCACTCAGTAGTTATTTGTAAATTCTTCTAGGACTCTCCTGCCATCTCTTATCCTATAGATATGGCTGGACTATCTCCCCACAATCCGTCCATTCTTCCTCCATCTAATGCTGTGTGTGATCAGTTATTCTTTTCATCTAGTTGTGTGATTATTACTGCACAGTCTCTACATCTCAGTAAGACTATTCTAGAGGAACACCTCCGAACTAACTGCCTAGCTCTGTTATTGTAGAAGTTATTGACTTCTTCCATGGAATTTTTTTGCTTAAGTTCCCTTCCACTCCTTTCCGAAATGAAGCCCTAAATCTATATGGCTCTTCCCTGCAAATGCTCTCTGCCTCTTACATACCGTGGTCGGTTAACTCAAATACAGTTTTTACTCTTAAGGAAGAAGGGGTCTGGATCAGATTAGAAGGAATTCCTCATCATCTCTGGAATGTTGAGATATTTCGTCACATGGTTTCTGAGTTTGCTGACTTACTTGAAGTAGATACTTTTGCTGATAGGTTCAAGTTTTTAGGCTTCACCAGGATTAGGATTCATATCCAACCTAGGAAAGATATCCCTAACACAAGATTCTTCGCATTTGGTAAGATTGTATATCCTATTAAATTCAGACATAGTTGGGATATATGTCCTCCTTCCACTGCCGCTTCAACCTCCCTTCCTCGTTGGCCTAGGAACTCAAATCCTTCCTCTTCAGCATCTAGAGGGTTGAATCCTACTCATAAACCCTTTAAAAATAATAAGGGTTGGAGAGGTGCTAAGGGTGGAAAAGCACCACGGCCTAGAAAACATGTTTGTACCAGAAACACTAATCCAGTTCCACCCCTTCATAATCAAACTGCCACCACATCTGTTGGGCTTCTTCCTATCCCCACCAATTCTGGCTCTAGTAAAACCCAATCCTCTTCACCTTCTTCTGGGTTAGTCCCTGCATCAAATCCCAATCCCATTTTTGTGGAGAGGTGTTTCAGACACTGCAAAATTTGTAGAAGTAGAGATTAAAGCTAGAAACATTTCAATGGCTAAATTTTAAAAAGTCCTAACAGTCTTTGATTGCTTGGAGAACGATGACCTAGGCATCAGAGCTGGAGAGTTACCTTCCTCTCAACCAACAACACCAATTCATGCTCCAGATATACTGCATTCTTCTCCTTATAGGTCTATTGATAAATACACTTCAATTGCTTCTTCCAATGCTAAAAGTTCTTCTTCTAATTCTCTTGCTTGTAATTCTGGTAATCTGACTAGTAATAATTTACTCAATGATGCTCTTATTTGGGATTCTTATGATCATTTTCACTCTTTTTGCAATAATATTGGCATTAATTTGAAATCTTTATCAAAAACTAAACAATTTTTTAATGAGGTCAAAGCTGATCAAGGTTTATCTCCTGTTAATTTAGATGATAACACTTATTTTGTGGAGAATTTTGCATCTCTACGTTTATCTACTTCATCCCAATGATCTTTGCTACATGGAACATTAGAGGTTTGAGGAACAGTGGGGAAAAAAGAGTAGTTAGAAACCTGATTAGAATGAATAAATGTGATATTATCATAATTAGTGGAACAAAAAAAGAGAATTTTACTCCAAATTTGCTTCGGATCTTGGGAGGGGGCAAAATAACTAAATGGTCTTACCTTCCTTCTCATAGGGCCTCAGGTGGCATCCTTATAGGTTGGAATGAAAATTATTTTGAATTTCTAGCCTCCCTGCAAGCAACTTATAGACTCTCCATTAAATTTAAGACCTATAGAGATGGTTTTGTTTGGTGGCTCACGGGTGTACATGGACCTTGTGATTCCAGACTCAAACATGTATTTTTGTCAGAGTTGGATGACTTAAGTAAAAATGTTAATAACAATTGGGTCATTGTAAGAGATTTTAATATTGCTCGATTTTCTCATGAGCATTCTTTTAAATATGGTATTTCTACCTCGATAGCAAGTTTCAATGAATTTATTGACACTAATCTTTTGATTGATTTCTCTCCTAAAAATTGTCTATATACTTGGTCTAATTTTCAATCTATACCAACTATGGTGAAGTTGGACAGATTTCTTGTGAGTATTAATTGGTCCACTCAGCATCCAAACTCCCTTTGTGTTAGTAAAGCAAGAGTGGTATCGGACCATATACATGTCATCCTAGATACCAAACCGTGTGATTGGGGTCCTCCTCATTTCAAATTCTACAAATCCTAGTTACACATTCATGGTTTTCATGAAATGGTTAATGAATTTTGGTTAAGGCATAATGTCTCTCATAACTCTTCTTCCTCAATTGCTAATTTTAGGTATAGACTTAAAAATCTTAAAAGTATATCAGGAACTAGATAATCCCCATCAGGGAGGACAAAAGAACTAGATTAGCATCTATTGAATCCCAAATAACTAAGATTGATTTAATAGCGGAATCCTCACCATTGGACAATAATATTTGGGACCTAAAGACAAGACTTAGATCTGAGCACCATAACCTCTTACTGGAACAAAAGGCTTATTGGAGACAAAAATCTAGAATCCAATGACTTAAAGAAAGATATTTGAACACGGCCTTCTTTCAAAACATGGTTAGGTGTCGTAGGAGGTTTAACACCTTGTCTTCTTTTACAGTGAATGATATCCTCTTAACTACACCTAGACTCATTTGTTATGAAATAGAGAAACATTTTACACAGCTGTTCAATAAGCAAACTGTGACCATGTCCGCCCGAGAATCTGGTGCGAAGTCGCACCAAAGGGAAGAGGCCACAGCCATGCCAGGATGGCGAAGGCGCAAGATAGAATAAAACGAGAAAATTGGAGTCGCCACCCAGTCTTTTAAGAGAAAGACGTGAAAAACCACAAACAAACTACAAAAAGGAATGAATGCATATGATGCAAAGGAAAAGGCTAAATGTCTACAAACCAGAGAATGGATAAGGATTCCTGTTACGCACGAGGAAGGTATTAGGCACCCCCGTACGTCCGAGAAACTCGATCTTTTTAGCCCGATTTCCTTGCTAGAGGTGGAATGAATGCTTGCTAAGCCTAAATTGTACTCTAATCATGCTAATGTGAATGTCCAGTCACAACTACATAGATGTGCAAGATGCATGCCAAAAATTGCGAAGAAATCCACATGAAATGACGAAATAACGAAACATGAAACGACAAAAAAATCACATGAAATAACGATGTTTTTGGAAAGAATAATCCGGAAAACCATATTGATCTCAAGATAATCAAAAATAAGATCAACTCAAATTGTCAGCATCGTAGAAAACATCATGGAAATCAAAATAGAAAAATTGCAAAGAAATCCACACAAAACAACCAAATTATGACATATGAAAAAAAACACAAGAAATAACGATGTTTTTGAAGAGAATGGTCCCGAAAACTATACTGATATGAAAGGGATCAAAAGTGAAGTCAACCCAAATCATCGAAATCAGGAAAAATGTCATAAAAATCAAAAAGGGGAAAATAATCCACCATTGGGCCAATGAGGGCCTTTCGGTCAGTTAATGTATGCCCTCGGGCAATGAAATCCAAATCAAATCGAAAAATCTGAAAATGTGGAATAAAGGGGATCAAATCAAATGTCAAGCTAAGGAATTCAAAATGTGAAAAATCTACGGAAAAACACATAGGATGCAGGCTTACTTAAAAAGGATGGGATGATGTGCAAGTGCAATGAAAAACTATGTAAAATGTATGAAAATATACCTAAATGTTTCGAAAATGCCGAGGAATGATTTATGCAGAGATTATGTATGGTTTAGTGCAAAAACTAACATACATGTGTATGAATTGATGGCACGAGGGCGATTAAGTAATTTCACATGACTAAGTATGATGAATATATGCATGTGCATAATGCATGGTCCAATATGTGCAAAATGTCAGAAAAATGTTATTTACAAGAAAACTTGATGGAAGCAAGGTTTTAAATACGAGAAAATGACGTAAACATGTTAAAAGGCAAGATAAGGGACTAAATTACAAAATTCACGAAAAAGGAGAAATCCTGATTAAAATATATTCAGTGACTTTTATCTTAGTATGCAGGTGATGGATTAAATGAAAAATGTGGTATTGTAGTGTGAGATGTGTGAAAATTGCATCTTGATAATTTCCTAAGAATTCAAAGTCTCATGTGTGAAATTCACACATAAAGTGCAAATGTGGCTAAAATGTAAAATTAAAGATCAATTTACATTGCAAGCATGATTTTAAAATGCAAACTATATTTAAGTGCAAAACTACCAAATAAAAAGTGAAAAATGTCGAAAAGGTGTGTGAAAATAATTAAAATCCTAATTAATGACTTAAAAACTAAACTAAGGGCCTGGATGTAAATTTCCTACACTCAATTACTGTATTTCATGAATTCAGGGGCTTTCATGCAAAGTTCTAGGGTTTAAATGTGATGAAAATTAGACTTTTATGATGATCAATGTGATTATAAAGTCTTTTAGGATTCAGAATGCAAGTTTCACAAAGAAAATTCATTTTAAAACAGGATTGGGGGCATGATGCAAATGTTTAGGACCTAGTTGCAAAGAAAACAAGATTCCAGATTTCCAGGGGCTTAAGTGTGAGAAAACACATACTAATGCAATAGTCATAAAAAAAATAAACATGTAGGAGACCATATGCAATTTTTACAAAAATAATGAAAGTTATTTGAAACTACAGGGGTTTAAACACAAAATACAGGACCTAAAAGTAATGATATGAGGATCTAAGTGTAAAAAAACTTAAAACTAATGAACTTAATCTAAATCCTATCTTCTTCGAAGTTCGCCGACGTTTTAGCCTCCGGAGAGATCTTCGGCGAGTTGCTGGTGGTGACACAGTGGCGGAGAGACTCCGACGATGGTCCAGAAAGCTGGAAGGAGGTCAAGAGAGGCTCTCCAACAAGGTGGACAGGACTGGGGCGGCCTGAGACTCTCCTCCCACCTATGGCTCTGGTGAAGTGGTCAGTTGGGGTTGGGGAAGACGACGGCGAGGTGGTTAGGGTGTTCTGGTGACAGTAAGGCACAGGCGAAGGTCGAAGGAGCATCGGGGGACCACGGGGAGGCTTCCAGGGGCTATGGGAGGAACGAGGCTAGCTGAGGAGTTCCATCCGTCCCGAGCACGAGCAATGGGTGCGAGAGAGCTTGGAGCGACACTGCAGAGGCGGAGGCAGTCGAGGGGGGTCCGGAGTATCTTCAGCGAATCGCGGGGGTGCTTGCAGAGGCAGTGGTCTGGAGTTGGCGTGATCGGATCACCCTAGTGGATTCCACGGCGAAGCCACGACGATGTTCTTAGGCACGGAAGGCCAGAGGGATCCCTTCCTGAGTGATGGGGACTCAGGAAAAAGGAGGAGGAAGAAGGAAGGGAGGCTCCAGGAGCCTCCTCCCAATCCAAGAGGCCAGTGGCCTTGCAAGTGGTGGTGAACCCACCACCGGAGGAGGGGAAGGTGGCGGATAGGGCCCGCCAACTCCGACGAAATACGCTTGGGAGACTCAACCTGACCTGACGGGACTAAAAGGAAAAGACTTGGACTAAAAGGGGAGGAGGGGTACCTAGCTGTTGTTCTCTCGGTAAAGCTTGCCAGCGACCCTCCTCTAGTGGTTGCTCCGGTGACAGAGTCTTAGGGCATTCCAGGGCTAAAAAAGGTTGGAAGAGGAGCTCTAAATGTTATGGGTTGCGATGGGTTGCTCTGGGAGTGGTTCTTTGTGGACTCAAGTGCCACCCCTGCACTATCAGCGACGAGTCCTTTTAAACTCCGATAAAGGTCTCTAGAGCCGTCGATCCTCCTCTCCAATGATTGACGATCGTCAAATGCTTGAGTGAGCTGAAGGAGGGTGGCCAGAGATCACAGAAGGAAGAGGTATGCTCCAGAGATCTTGAGATCTAGTCGGAGATATTGCCGGAAATTGCAGACAGCCGGCGGTGAAAGGAGGTTGGCCAGAATTATTTTTTGAGCTGCCTAAGTTTCTGATTGAGAACTGTGAATGATGTATTGGGCTCGATGGGCCTGTGGAGATGGGCTTTTGATTTTTTAGGGTTTTTTGAGTTTTTGTTTTTAGGTTTTGAGAATTAGGTTCGGGTTTTACGATTAGGGTTTTTTATTAAGTTTTGTGATTTTAATTAAATTTTTGATTTTGTGATTTTTAAGGTTTAATTAATTGATTTTAAATTAGGGTTTTTTATTTTAATTAGGATTTTGAGTTTAATTAAGTGATTTTAAATTAGGGTTTTGGGTTTAATTATGTGGTTTTAAATTAGGGTTTTTTGGATTTTATTATTTTAAGATTTTTTTGATTTTACTTAGGGTTTTTGGGCTTTATTAAGTTTAGTTAAGTGATTTTAATTAGGATTTTTGGATTTTATTATTTTAGGTTTCAAATGGGTTAGATTTAAGTTAAAATGGGTTTAAATGATTGGGTTAATGGATTTTAGTTTGGTTAATTTAAGTTTTGGATTTGATTAATTTTATATTTAGATTTAATTAGTTTTTTACTTGATTTAATTAGGGATTTAGTTTAAATTTTGATTTAATTGGTCTTTATTCGGGATTTAATTTTGATTTTGACTTAATTGGTTTTTTGCTTGATTTTTGTGTGGATTAGGATTTTTATTTAATTAGATTTAATTTTCAATGGATTTTATTGAGTTTTACTTGGTTAAGATTTTAATTAGGGTTTTTGCTAAATTAATTTGAGTTTTAAATGGTTTACATGTATCTTACTTGATTTTGATTTTAATTAGGGTTTTCACTTAATTAACTTGGATTTTAAATATTTTAAATGGATTTTATTTGATTTTGGTTTTAATTAAAAGTTTTTACTTAATTAATTTGGATTTAAGTGGTTTAAGTGGATTTTATTTGATTAATTTTGATTTTCAATATTTGAGTGGATTTTATGTGGTTTTGGTCTGGATTAAAAAAATTTACTTAATTAATTTAGGTTTTTTGATGATTTAAGTGAGTTTTGTTTGGTTTTGATTTTTGATTATGGGTTTTTGCTTAAATTAGGTCGGAGTGGGCTTGTGTGGACCTAAATGAGCTTGTGTAGAACTAGAGTTTAGGTGGAGTTAGGGTTTAGGTGGTGATCGCAACCAGAGCATCTTTTCAGAGAAGCTTGCTGCCAATTGACTGCAAAATCAGAGTGTTTACACAAACAAAAATGATAGGAGAGCTTAATTGAAATAACTTGCCCCCAAGGAAAATTTCCAATCCGGACATTTTGAAGGTGACTTTCACCTTAGAGGAGATTAAAAAAAGTATTTTTAGTTTACTAAGTGATAAATCTCTAGGGTCAGATGGGTTCCCTCTTATTTTCTTTCAACATTTTTGAGATATTTTGATCCAAAATTTGTTTGAGATCTTCCAACAATTTTCTGCCACTTGGGATCAAGATTTCCTTAATTCTATTAATCAGACCTTCATTACTCTAATTCCTAAGAAGGAAGAAGCACAAAGCATCAAGAACTACAGACCAATAAGCTTGCTTAATAGCACCGACATGATTATCACAAAATGCTTAGCCACTAGATTTACCCCAATCCTCAATGATATCATAGACAACTCCCAATGTGTTTTTCTTTCTGGAAGATATATCGGGGATTGCTATTTAGTGGTCCAAGAAACAATAAATTATATGTAGCTAACATTCCTAAGTTCATTCTTAAATTAGACTTTGAAAAGGTTTTTGATAATGTTAATTGAGATTTTTTTTTTTTAAAAGCCCCCACAGAGCTAAGATGTGGATCCAAATGGGTTTCTTGGATCAAAATGTGTATAAGTACAGCTAAATTCTCTATTCTTCATAACAGCTCACCTAAAGGCTACTTTGGAGCATCTAATGAGCTTTGTCCAGGTGATTCTCTATCTCCACTTTTGTTCATTATGGTCACCCATATTTTAAACAGAATGTTGACTCTTGCTTTCAACAATAATCTTATTTTTAGGATTCCATTTCCCAATGGAAGACCTAACATTATAAATATACAATATACGAATGATACCATTCTGTTCTTATATGATAATGAGGATAAGATGGTAAATATTAAAAGAATACTGAACTATTTTCAAACCTGTTTTGGACTTAAAATTAACTTCCAGAAAACTTAACTCATCGGTGTGGGTTTCTCTGATTCATCTTTGACTCGGAATTATGATATTATCAGTTACCAAGCAGCTGAATTGCCAATCACTTATTTTGTTTTACCATTGCACCACAGAAGAGCTACTTTTAAAGATTGGACCCTTGTTATTGAGAAGATCTCAAGCAAATTATCTTTATGAAAAGCACAATACTTGTCTTTTGGTGGCAGGCTAACTTTAGTTAACTCTGTCTTATCAACAATTCCCACTTACTTCATGTCAGTTTTGCATTTCCCTGTCAAGGTGGAGAATGCTATTAATAGAATCAAGAGTCGATTTTTATAGAAATGTGCCTTCTCTAATTACAATGATTACCATCTTGCAAATTGGAAGTCATTATGTAGGCTGAAAAAACAAAAGAGTTGGGGTATTATCAACTTGAGAAATTTTAGTTTGGCTCTCAAAAGCAAATTATTATGGTAAGTGCTCTCTTCTTCCACGAAGCTAAATAGCCTACCCTTTTGTGTGCCAGATATTTCTCCCGCCCGATGCAATATTAAATACAACAAAAAATAGATGCTCTCCGTTGTGGTATGTAATAAAAGCTTGTTTTAATATTATTAATTACTTTTCTAGATTTGAGATAAGCAATGGTGAAAATGTAATTTTTTGAGAAAATAAATAGTCGGATGAGATACCTTTGAAATTTAAATTCCCTAACTTGTATGATATTTCACATCACAAAAAGACATTTGCTAAAAGGATTCTTGAATTATATAGGAATGAATTCCATGCTCTATTTCATATGTCTTCATCCATTCATTACTCTTTTGATATTCAATGCCAAGCAAACAAGCTAACTGAACTCTTGAATGGAATGCAGTTGCAATCTGGGGTGAATAAAATGCTTTGGATTCCATCTGCTGATTGTAAAATTTTCATTAAATCTTGTTACAAAATTATTAATGATAGTGGCATTAGATTCTCTTTATCCAAAAAAATCTGGAAAGTTTGGGTGCCAATTAAAATTAAGCTTTTTACTTAGCTGTGGATCTTTAATAAGATCCTTACTAGAGATAATTTGTGTAAAAAAGGATGGGATGGCTCTAAGATATGTATTATGTGTAATTCTCACTGTGAAACAACCTTTCATCTTTTTCTACAGTATTCATTTGCTTCTGCTATATGGAAATTCTTTATTAACTATCCTATGTACCCGGGCTTTTTCCATATTAAAGATCTCTTTAACTACTATCCTACTTGTGCTTATGATTTATCTTTGGATGGTTAGTATATGTTGATTCCTGCTCTGGTTTGGCGCATATGGAAGGAAAGAAACAACAGAATATTTCGAGAGAAAGCCTCTCCTTATAAATTGATTATTTTTATATTATATCTCTTATGTATTCTTAGATAGACAATTTGAGTTCAAGTTTTGAAAAAGAAAATATCCTACATTCAGTCTCACAAATGTAGCATGCCTGGGAAATGGATCAAACCAACAATAATGCTCCACAGACTCAAATTCCTTCTTTCGATCAGCAACTTTTACCCTCAAATCTGGCTGGGAATTCAACTACTGATTAACTTCTCTTTAATCAGTTTTTTGGAAGAACTCTAATTTCCGGTTTAACTAATATGGACTGTGATTTCTTTTGAAATGTGTTGGCCCTGGGATTCTATTATCCCTAAATTTGTACTATTATTAACAATTTTCTTACTTTTCGTGGTGGTTTCATAGCCAAGAGATAATAATATTAAAGTCTTAACTGTTACCAAAATAATAATGATGATGATGATGACCACAAAACTGCTGGAATGAGTATATTCCATCTATTTTTAGACAACTGATGCTTACCTTGCAAGTGTAAATCATACAAGTCTAATGTTTCCAATAAGGTTAAATCAACAGAACTATTCAAAAAAAATAATCCGAATCAACTTCACAAAAGGACAATGTAAAAATAAATGTGTCGTTGTTTTCCACTGATATCCACAGATTGAGCATACTGTCGGCCCAGTCCATCCTTTTTTTCTAAGATTATCTCTAGTTAGTATATTATTATTGTGACCATGCCGGACCCGGAGGGAGGCGGGAAAGGAATCACAGCCATGCCAATAGATGGCGAAGGCGCAAGGATAAAAGAAAAAAGAAAAGGAAGTCGCCACCTAGTCTTTTATGGGAAAGACGAGGAAAACCACAAAAAGATGAATGCATGTGATGCAGATGGGAAGGCCGGATGTCTGCTAACCAGAGGATGGGTAAGGATTCCTATTACGCACGAGGAAGGTATTAGGCACCCTCGTGCGCCCGAGAAACTCGGT
>JAMKQA010037270.1:0-16903 GCA_024699735.1 Posidonia australis | reverse complement strand
AAAAACATTTAAAATCCAAATTAATCAAGTGAAAACCCTAATTAAAATCAAAATCAAGCAAAATCCACTTAAAAACATTTAAAATCCAAATTAATCAAATGAAAACCCTAATTAAAGTCAAAACCAAATAAAATCCATTCTTAAACCACTTTAATCCATTCAATTTAAAGGAAAACCTAAATTAAACTAAAAAACCCTTAATTAAAACCAAAAAAACTCTAATTTAAGCTAAAAACTTTAATTAAAATCCAAAAAACCCCTAAAATAATTAAATCCATAAAATCCTAATTTAAAACTAATTAATTAAATCATAAAATCCTAAAATGATTAAAAACCTAAAAACTTTAAATTATTGATTAATCCTAAAAGAAACTAACTAAAAATCTCTTAATTAAATTCAAACCTCTAAAACCCTAATTTAAAAAATCATTAAACTTCAAAATCACAAAATCAAAATTTAATTAAAATCACCAAAACAAAATCAAAAACTTAATACAAAACCAAAAACTTAAAAATAAAACCAAAACCCTAAAACCTAAAACAACAAAAAACAAAAAACAAAACCAAAAAAAAAAATCAAAAGCCCTATTGCCAAGCCCACTCACAGTCCAATACACCAATTACATCAAAAACTTAGGAAATAAAAAAATAAATGAATAGTTTTCTTCCTCCCCTCAACGAGACCAACTCTTCCCTTCTTCCCCAACTGCACCCACTCCTCTTCCCCACGAAGGCCAACTGTCAGCCATGATCCCCCTCACACCAGCCATCCTTTAAAAGCCCTAAGAAACCACTAACAGAGAAGGAGAACGGGGAGAACGTAGGAGGAGCACTCTGGAAACGCAAAGAAAATCCAAAGCCAACCCAGTAATTCCCCACAACCTAGAGCACCTCTAAGCTTTCCACAACGCCCCGTCGCAACCTTGAGCCACAAGAATCATCGAGCTTGCGCCACCAGAGCGCCTACCGGAGACCACCGTCGTCGAGTTTCGCCGGGTGACAACGACTGCCATCCAAGTACTCCTTTCTCTTCCCTTTTAATTTCAGAAAGCTTTCCATAAGGTCCGTGGAGTCCACTTAGGTCCCTAGTCGCGTCCCGCCGGAGATACGCCTCCTGGGAGTCGTCTCTTTCTTCTCTGGTGGTGGGTTCACCACCACCGATGAGGCTCAAGCCTCCTGATCCTACAAAAGCCTCCCGCAGGCCTTCCCCCTCTCTACTCCCTCCTCCCTGAGCCTCGTTGCTCAGGGAAGGCTTCCTAGCTTTCGATGGTCAGAGTCGTCACTGTTGTCGCCGTTGCTCCACCAACCGCCGTCACACCGGAGCTCGCGACGAGTGAGGCACCCCAAGCTGTGCCAAAGCCTCCCGTGACTCCCTGAAGCATAACGTGATGCCGTAGAGCTCCTCAGCCCGTCGTGCCTCCTCCGCAGCCACCGGAGCTTCGCCCTCGCCGCTGCAACTCCCCACCGTCGACGTAGGAGATGGGGGGAATGCTCCGGGCCACCTCGATCCATGCCAACGCTTCCCAGAGCCCCGCCGTGACTCCCCAAAGCTCTCTGGGTCCTCGCCGCAACGTCCCAACCATGAGACCGCTTCCAGGAGCTGCTGCGGTCATCTTCTCCAACGACGGCCGCCGCACGCCGGAGCTCGAGGTAGGGGAGGCCTCTCGGGCCTCCTCAATGTGAGAGGCCTCCCCAATGCAACCCACCGCCGCGGGGGAGCTCGCCGGGGCTCCCCTTTGCTTCCCCGATCACTGCCTCTGCTTCCCCGCAGCTACGCCGCTGTTAGGAGCTCGTCGGAGTTGGCGTCGGCGAGAGGTCGCCTGCGATTCGTCGGCGATCTTTCAATAGAAGAGGTTTGGATTTTTTTTATTATTTTATTTTAATGTTTTACTAATTACATTTAAGACCTCCTTTTAATTACTTTTAAGTCCTTAGAATTACTTTCAAGTCCTTTTTCCTTACATTTAGGTCCTTTCTTACATCTAGGTCCTTTTTATTACACTTACGTCCTGTATTTTTATGTTTAAGCCCCTAGAGATTTAAATAAGTTTCATTTTATTATTATTTATGTAAATATTGCATGTTTACTCCTGTTTAAGTTTTAATTTCATTTTTAGTCCCATATATTTTTATTTCTTCACAGTAATACCCTTATATTCATGTTTTCTTTGCAAATGAGTCCTGAAAGTTTATTTTGTGACCCTTGACTTTTCATAATTTAAAATTGTATTGTGAATATTGCATTTTTTGTCCTGTTTAAATTTCAATTGCATTTCAGTCCTATTTATGCATGTTTTATCACACTTAAACCCCTGAGATTATGTTTTCATTGCATTTAGGTCCTGGTCTTTTACATTAAGCCTCCAGAACTTTAAAAAATGAGTTTTTCATGTGTATTTTGCATCTTAGACCTCAGAAAACTTCATAATTGCACTGACCAATATAAAATCCCAGTTTTTATCACATTCAGGTTCAGAAATTTTGCATAAAAGTCACTAGATTCACATCAAATCGTTTCTGAACATAAAATTTACATTTTGACCCTTAGATTAATTATAAATCCATCATTTAGAGTTTTAAATGTTTTCCTGCATATTTTGGAACATTTTTCACTCATTTCATTTCATGTTTTAAATTTAATCATTGATTCCATTTAAAAATCATGTTTTCACTGAAATTTAATACTTAACTTTACATTTTGGTTACATTTGTACTTATGTGTGAATTTTGCACTTCAGACCCTAAATTTTTAGGAAATTATTGAAGTACAACTTTTACATCCCTGTGCCACATTGACATTGCACCCATCATTTGCATGTTAGAATAGGAGTCGTGAACATGTTTTTTACATTCCTGTGCCACATTGACAACTTTTACTCCTTTTGTGAATTTTGCATTTTAACCCTTATGTTTGTCCTTTATTGTGTTTACATCATTTTGTTGATTTTCTCCCATGTTTCTTGCAAATAACATCTTCTAGACATTTGACACACATTTTGACATAACTTAGGCCATACATCACTCCCATGCAAACATTTATTACATCTGGTTACGAAAATGACCAAATTGCCCCTGTGCCTCCAATTCATGAGCATACATCTCAATTTTTGCACTAGTCTTGCATAGTCCATGTCTAGTCCATCCTTTAGAGTTTTTACGCATTTAAGCATTTGTACATGCATTTCATATCCGTTTTCCTCACATTTGTATCCCTATTTGACGAGCTAGCATCCTATGCCTTTCCTTCATGGATTTCTTTCTTCACTTTGTCCTTAGAATTTCTTATCTATTATCCGATTTGATTTGCTTTAATCCTACATTTCAGATTTTTTTTTTTTTTGATTTGATTTGGATTTCATCACCCTATGGCGTACATTAACAGACCTGAGGGTCAACATTTGACCCCATCACGGATTATTTTTCTCATTTTTGATTTTCACGACATTTTCCATGATTCTGAGAATCCGGGTTGACACGACTTTTTATCCTTTTGACATCAACATGGTTTTCAAAGGCATTCTTTACAAAAACATCGTCATTTCATGTGATTTTCTGTGATTTTGTCAATTCATGTAGATTTCTCCGCAATTTTTGCACATCGTCTTGTACATCCATCCAGTCTTATCTTGGCACTCACATCAGCATGATTAGAACACAATCTAGGCATAGCAAACATTCATTCAACCTTAAGCAAGCGAATTGGACTTGAAAGATCGAGTTTCTCAGACGTACGAAGGTGCCTAATACCTTCCCCGTGCGTAATAGGAATCATTACCCATCCTCTGATTAGTAGGCATCTGGCCTTCACGTTTGTGTCTCATTCATTCACTTTTAGTGATTCGTTTGTTGTTTTCCTCGTCTTTCCCTTAAAAAACTAGGTGGCGACTCCATTTCTCTCTTTTTCGTCCCATCTCCCGCCCTCGCCATCTTGACATGGCTATGGCCTCCTTCCCTCTAGCGCGACCTTCGCGCCGAATGGCCCCCCAGGCTGGGGTCACGGTCACACATACTATGTCCACACTCACGATCCAAATCAATCCTCTTTCTTATCTACAAATCCTGAAAAGTACAATTGAAGGGACAAAATCACAAAACAAAGAAGTTATTTGGTAATAATACTAATGAATAATAGATTAACAAGAAAATCAGGTACATAAAGAATTTTATCAAGTGGAATTTAAAAACAGCCTATACAACCCCTTCTCTAGACACAGAATAGGTATTGCAATCAACGATAGCAACAGAATAAATGTCAAAGAATTTGGACAAACTGATGAAAAGATCACATGTGTCTGACATATAGGAGAAAACCCCCAAGTTTATGATCCAAGAACTGTTCCAAAAGATAAGTAGGACACTTGTACCTGAGGTGGAAGCATGTGAGGCAGTAGTAGTAGAGTCAAGGGTTTGAAGTTGTAAAAATCGTTTATGTTTAGTTTGAAAAATGGTGACAGTCTAATCCATAGTAGGCTCCACAAGTGTGACTTTGTAATGGCATTGGCCTATTGTCGCTTGTAGAACTTGTCTCAGCATTTCTCCAAACGACGACCAATCCTATGACAGTGTTAGCAACAAAGTCGACCCCTTCCATCAGCACGACCTCCGTGACTACCACGACCACGAGAAGCTAGGGCAACCATCGTCGACTGAACTAAGACTAGAGTCGGCATAGCAATGGAAATCCTCAAAACTATAGAGAAACTGGTCTGAAGATCTGGAACGAACTTAACACCCAGAATCTATCATTGAATCTAGGAAGACAACTCTAAGTTGAAACTAGACATGCATGCAACCACGACTAACTCCTCTTCATATTGTCTGATTTTGGCTACGTCAGCAACCAACGACCGATAAATCTCAAGTTTATTTGGACGCCCTCGAAGTGTAGTGAAATGTTCTTGATCCAAATGATGTATGTAGCCATGACAATGAATGTATAAGTTTTTCCATTAAGTTTCTCAATGTGCTACTAAGATTCTTGATCAAAGACTCAAAGAGAGCATTTTTTCACCACTAAAAAACACAAAACAATGTCTGATCCGGTACAAACTGCGATGTACACGGAGAAAACACCACTCGAACATGACACAAACACTTTCCAAACACCCACAACGACGATCCAAAGGCACAAGCACGTATGGACAACATGTGCCCACACACAAACAAGCCTGAAACAACACGGTGGTAGCCTAAGACATGGATGTGATCAGCAAATGCGGCTACCTACATCACCGATCACAAAGGAGGAGGCTGGCTAGATGTTAAGAGGCCGTCAAAGATGCAGGAGGTGTCAATTGACTACAGGCGTGTTGGCTGCAACACGATCAAATGCCGACAACAGCAAGAAAGGGAGTTGATGACGTCGACTGTGGAGAAAACTAGCTGCAACGGTGACGAGAGATAAGGAGGAGGTGTTCGACGATAAGAGAATGATTGGATTAGGGTCAGGGTTTGTGTTTTTTGACTTGAGCTCTTGAAACCATGTTAGAATGATGAAAAGCTTGTATTACTATTAAGTGGCATTACATATATATAGGGATACAAGATACTCTAACATAAATGCATATCCAATAACGCAATAGGCTATTTAATGACTAATGTAACTCTAACAACAATAATTCGGAATCCCTCTCCTGTTACATGATCCCTACTTATATTGTTGGGACGAAGAAGGCAATGCTCATTGAGATCTGGATCCCAATCAGATCAAAACAATATCGTAACAAATCCCCCCAACTAAAGTAGACCTTGTCCTAAGGTCAATGTTACTGTCAATAAACTTCAGAAACACAAGCTTTGAGAAGTGATGTGGCCAATTCCAAACAATCCTCATACCACATGCTGCATACAAGTTGCAAACTGTCAGGCTCTATGGTGTGACAATGGTGCCATAACAATGAATTTTATCTTGTAGCTTAGTATCATTTCCCTTCTCTCTTTTGTCTTGGGTCAATCCTTCATGCTCTATCAATACCTCATGCTGTTGCAGAGTTTTCTGCACAACGTCAAAGCACCTTGAGAAGGGTGTCTTTCCTAGTGAACAATGAAAAATTTTCCTACTAAAGAGTGGGCCTTGTGTCATGGCTTGCTCACACAAAGTTCCTAATCCAGGAATTTATTACTGGCAGCTTCTTTATCGCAGGAATATACCTTGTATAAGAGTCCATCTTCAACCAAATGGTTCACCAGATATCCAAACAAAAACTCTGCAACTCGAGAAACAAATTCAAACTTCTGAAGGCAGACAAGGACAAATGCCATTGCCAATATAAACAGGACCAGTCTTGTGGCTCTAGTGTATACAATATTTAGAAATCAATTGATATCATTTTTCTTTCCTTCATCATCTTGGACCAGACCTTCAAACTTTATTAATAACCCATGATGTGGCAGCGTTCTCTTCCTACAATAAATGTATGATGCATTGCAATCCAGCTTCAAGTAACTGATGCACACACTTCTACGCAAACTCTGCACCCACTGGTAAATTGGAAACAACTTCTTGCCCTTTCTTAATGAACAATTCCTCCAGCCCCTGAGGGACCATGCAAGGACTTATTTCCAAGGCCTCCAATGACACACCTTCGATGTGCTTTACTACAACTACAGAGCTAACAAGTTGTATTGTTGAATCCCCATCAACAAATTCATGTGCTCCAGTAAGGAAAATAAACACGGGAAACATCCATAATCCTTGCAAGCATGTGGGTGTTCAACAATAATACTACTCGTTTTCAATGAAGATTTCAACAATAATATGGATGCTATTGTAAGAACTGAAATTCAGGAAAAAGCAGTCAAACAGACCACTGTGGTTGTATCTTTTATCTTGCTTTACCTTAAATGAAACTAGACCTGTACCATAAATTCTCCTCATCGCTCTGCCTTTTGCTAGCCAATACACACCCAACCAACACACCACCAATAATCTTATGTTAGTTTTCTTCCTTTAAGCAATGACAGTTACAAATGTTACCTTTGTGTATCTCTCTCTGCTAAGAAGACACACTGCATAACTACTCCCGTTTGGAATGAAGAAACCAAGCAATAAACATTGAACAGTCCAGTATGTCGGCTCTTGGTACTGAATGTCATCAAACAGGGCACAAACACCTTTTCTTGACCGCACGAGGAAATAAAGGTGTCTTCAAGATGGCAGTGAGATGTTTACCGTAAGGGGTGGTTTAGGAGGAATCCAAATCACCCAATCAAGCATGCTCTTTCGATTTTCTCTACTTTTGACCATGACATCATTAAGAAAAACCAAGCAACAAACAATTACTTGATCAAAGCTATTCCTTCTTAAGGACATGTTCCCAAAAACCTTCAGGACATCAACAATTCTCTTGCTATCTTCACCATCTTCGTCATACCATACCAAGACAATAGGATCCACCAGCCTTCGAGCTTCCATGGGATATTTTGTTAATTTCATTCTATATTTTCAACATGCAGTAGCTGCAATGACTCCATCACTACTGCCTTGTTGCCGACCTCAAACTCCAATGGTGACCAATCTTCCCAGGATGGGTTCTTAACATCTAATGGAGAAGCCATCTCACTTCCAAGGATGCTCATGTCTTTATCAGAGTAGATCTCCTTGTAACACACACAATTTGGTTGCCTTTTAAATGGTGCTGTTTACTGCCTGAGTTTGGTGTTGTAAGTTGGTTTGATGAAGATGTTATTTTGTTGTATTAAGGGCTATTTGGAAATTAAATCTCTATGGAGATTTACAATATGTGATCTTGGATTATTAATAATATGTAGGGTGGAATCTTAGTGTGCACGTGATTGATTAGTTCTCTCTTACACAAATGATTTGGTTATTAAAGGATGATTATGTGATTCAGATGTTTGTGCATGGGAGGCACTCTCGCTGGCTATGGGAGGGCACTGTGCAAGTGACTTTGTGTGGAATAACTCATGTTGGCATGCATGCAATATTTGTCCCCATGGCTATGCAAAAGCCCTCTCCTTCTTCTTCTTGTGAGAGCCAAGAGAGGGAGAGAGAGCTAAGACAGTGAGGTGGAGCTCTTGGTCGTGAGTCCTCGTCATCGTCCAAGGGGGGTTCATCATCAGTAATCTCCTCTCCTTTATTTCGAGCTCTTGTGGACGGAAGTAATGGCTCCACAGTGATTGGGTTCAACTTTCCTTACATGCATGTTGATGGGTTCATCCTTTTCCTTCCCTGTATGTTAGTGATTCGGTGTTTTCTCTCCCTATTCATTGCTGTGTGGGAGGTTGCCATGTGCTCTTGGGGAGAGAGGAGAACTCCAATTGACGTCTGCGTGTGAGCGAGCTCGTGGAGGTAAGTTTTTGGCTTCACCATTGATAGGTTCACCTCTCCACCTTGCATGCATGTTGATCTCGTGTCCCCTTGTTGTGGGTAGTTGACGTGGAAGTTTGCAGTGTGCTGTGGGGAGGCAGTGAGCTCCAATCGTCATCCTCGCATTAGTGAACTCATGGAGGTGAGTATGCCTGTCAATTTTTGACACGACACGATAACACGACACGAACACGACACGATATAACCATGTTTGGGTTTATCCTTATCGTGTCTCGTGTACTTATCGTGTCTAATAATTAGACACGATTATTAAACGGATCGTTTTCGTGTCTAATGTAAAAAATCCGATAATAGTATACGATTAGTACACGTTAACTAATCGTGTACATAGTACACGACTACCTGTTTAGTATACGTTAAATACACGTTATTATATTAATATTTATTTATCATTATTTAATAGATTTAACTTGATTACATTATTATAATAATATCGTAAATCTGTAATACACTAAATATAGTAATTATGTACTTATATTATATCAATAATACAATATAATTAATTATGTAACCGTGTAATATACGTGTAACTGTGTAATAAACGTGTACTCGTATCAATCGGATCGTTATCGTGTCAAAACAACACGATTCACTTAAACGTGTACTTAACGACTCGTGTTGTGTATACACGTTAATAGACAGTTCGTGTTTGGGTTTAGTATTAAGTACACGACAATTAAATGGGTCGTGTTTGGGTTTACTATATACATATATCATACACGTTTATACACGACACGATAGATACACGACACGACCCGTTTGACAGGTCTAGAGGTGAGTTTTTGGGTTCACCATTGTTGGGTTCACTCTTCTCCTCCAATGCATGCACAAGAACGGAATTGATCTTTGATTGTTGGTCCTTGTTGGGTGCTAGGAACACTCGTACGTGTTCAGTTGAAGGAGAGGGAGCCACTGCATGAGGAGTTCCAGCGTTGGGAGGCTGTTGGCGACATGTGTTGGGTTCCTGTGCGAGCTCATCTCGAGGTACACACTCATTTAGCCCTTCTTCTTGTACTTAAAACTTATGAAAATGATGTTGCATGTGTTGATCTTGTTGTGGGGGAGATTTACAATAATTTTTGATGAATTTACAGCATTTTTACAGTGATAAACATTGGGTTTTATTCTCGATTTACTGTTCATGTGGGCATATACCTGGATTTTTGGTTGAAAATATCATGAGTTCATGTAGGCATGTACCTGGAATCCTGGATATGCATCAAACTCTTGTGAAATGACCATGCATGTGTTGGTCTTGCTGTGTGGGAGATTTGTTACATTTTTAGATGAATTTATGCTATTTTTACAGTGATTAAATGTTGAGTTGTATTCTCGGGTTACTATTCATGTGTGCATATACGTGGATTTTTTGTTGAAAATATCATGAGTTTTACCCACCAAATTCTTGTGGAATGACCATGCATATGTTGATCTTGTTGTGTGGGAGATTATTCATATTTTTAAGGGATTTGACGTTGATTTTTCAGTGATTACACGTTTATGCCAGCTCTTGAGTTGCTGCTCATGTGCACATATATGTGGATTATTGATTGAAGATATCTTGAGTTTTACACATCTAATCTTTGTGTTTTTTTATTTCAAATGATAGAGTAACTTGATATCTTCATTTCGGTATATTATGTGCAATTTTTTTATTTAGTATAAAGAAATTTGGATGTGTTTCGAGCTTACAGTTAAAACTCTAGTTTTCCTTCTAGGGGCGTGGAAGACAAGCGCATAGTCTAAGCACGTGCCCCCGACACATGATTGTGGTGAGTTTTGGGGCTGACAATATGTTTTGATCATGAGAATGGTTTTGGAATTGTGAAAATGTTTTCCAAATAGTTTTGAGAAAAATGTTGAGAATATTTATGAAAAGAGTTTTTCTATGGTTTTGTTGTAAACCAAGAGACCAGAGAGTCATATTGCCAGGACAGGGGGTATGACGATATTCCTGAGTGATCGAGCATAAAACCTAAGTTAAGGTTCTAAGACTAAGAGGTTGTAGGTAAGTGTCGTCGGATCCTAGAGATATGACACTCTTGGAATGACGTTCACAAGACTGAAGCTGAAGTTAATGGGTTAAGGTGTTTACTGGACCTAAAGTTATGATACTCTGATTACTCTAAATACGAAGACTTGATGTGCTACTTGGACCTGAAAGTAAAGACTCTGGTTGTTTCGAACACTGTGCTTAAGACATTGAGAGGACAAACTCAGCGTAGTTGAGCCAATAGGAGTAGTTGCACGTGTCTCATTTCTAGTAATGTTCTAAGAGAAGACAACTTTTTCAAGAAGGATTAGTACTTTGAAAATCCATTAGTAAGGTTGGACTTCTAGACGGATAGAATCCTTGCATAGTAACTTGCTTGTGGTAGTACAATTACACGACTTAGTTATTTTTTCGTCTATATGGCATCAAGGTTTTTTCTGTATTTTTGCTTGTGTCACATTGAACTTAAGATGACTTTCTATATGCACATCTTTTAGCTTAAGTGCATCATGGATTTTAGAGTTTTAACCTGTGTGGTTCAAGTTTTAGGGAGATGTTGTTTTAGAGTTTTTGACATACTCCTGAGCTATAGTGAGAAGAAGAAGAAGAAGAAGAAGTGGGTCACCTTTATATTATTCCATATCCCCCATCTTCACCATACACAGACATATTAATATCCTGCTTGACCACGCCCAACTGACGTAACAACTAGATCTTAACAAACAGGATCTCCTTGGCCGTATGTCCAACAGATATTAGTTTATTCCTAACAACTCCAACAACCCAACAACTTGCCATTAGCATCTGATCCTTCCCAGCCACATCAACTTGACCTCAGCGAATCAAGTCCCACGAGCTGGGTTTCTATCACAAACTCAAGGAAGCCAAACTCAGGAATTCTATTTTGTGGAAGTTTAATTCACTGATAGGCACAATTTTGTTTTAACAAGAAGTTCTAGTGACTCCTTTTGTTTGGAGTAGTGGGTGAACTCAATCTATTAATATTTTCTAAAAGAAATGGAGAAGTAGGGGAGCTTCATTCTTGAAGAACTCCTTGTTATCAATCACATACAGGAGACATTTCGGAACTACAATACCCCCACATTCTTAGGTAATCATAAATGTAAATCCCCCACATAAATGTTTTTCAAAATTAAAAAGGTAAATACGTCTCTTTCTAATCAACCTTAGTCTCTCTCAAGCACAAACGGGTCAGTTCAAGTTCCATGTAAAACTAATCTTGGATAACTACTACAAGTAGCAGCGGAATCCGCAAGAAGCAGAAGAATAAACAATTACTGCATCAAGCACAAAACTACGACACAATTTTCTACAGAAGCTTAAGTATTAAAAGGGAAATTTCAGAACAAGAGAGAGAGAGAGAGAACGACGGAGGATAGACCTTGAACTTGGCTTGTTTGAGAATAGGAGCATCCCCCGTCGCCCTGAGATGGACCACCACTGCACGGAATTGACGTGATGTTGGATCGAAGTCCTAAAAACATGAATTCAAAACGGTTTGGTTCTAATCGTTCTCCTACTGCGTACCTTTGCGAGTAGAGGTTGGAGAGTCTGCCGCTGCCGCCATTTCTAGGGTTTGCTCTTGTACTCCTCCCTATTTCTTGAATCGCTCTGTTTGAGATTTATTATTTCTTCCTCTTTGGTTGATGAGGCAGCAAGATCCAATGGCGGAGACTGAAATTTTTCACTGTAGAGACAACAGAAAATAAATTATTAAAGTAGATAAAAAAAATTAAACACCACAAATATAATTGAAAAATATGTCTAACTTTAAAATCAAACACAAACTCAAACTATGGCATTGTGTGAGGAAAAAACTATTAACTTGTCGTAGGTTGAAGACTATTACAGTGTTATGCTATTGAAGCTTGAAGCTATGGAGGTTGAGAAGTTCTGACTTGTGGCCCACCAACGTAAGGCAGTTTGTAGACGATGACTTGGTAGTAATGCGACAATGTTCTTGAGTAAATCAACTCCTTGTCGAAGTTGAGCTTGGGGAGTTGTTAAGGCCATTTGAGTTATTGTGGAAATTGAGTTAACGGTCCAACTGTTGTAACAAATTACTAATGAAAATAGAGTCATGTGTATAAGTTGCTGAGAAATATAAACAAAGACGAGAGAACTTACTTCATTCACGGATGGTGGATTCCGTTTTCCTTTTCTTATCTATTTTTCCGACAGAGGTTGGTGTTCTACCTCGGCTCGACTAGAAGAAGTCTACTGAAGAAGCGTCAAGATAGGGAGACATAGGAGCCACCAGTGGCCACCCAAGTCTATGCAACAATCTCTCTAGCTACATGAGCTCCGAAAACATAACAAGTTGGTATCAGAACTAAGACAGTTGTCGTCCATTGATAGGTAAGATTGTGGTCAAGCAATGGAGACGAATGAGATGAGGAAGTTGTTGATGAGGTTGTTGCAGGATCAAAGGAAAGAAGCCAGTGAGCAACAGAGTGCTATGAAGGAGGTGTTAGATGCGGTGAAGTGCTTGACGATGGGAAGGAATCCATCAATACCCAGGCTGTTTAGCGAAGATGAGATTGGGGAAGAAGTAGGGCAACAGATGCATTCTGGAGATATCTTACCTTGATCTTTCCTCAAATTACAATTTCCAGTTTACAATGAGGAAGATGATCCTACAGGTTGGGTGATAAGGGCTTAGAGATTCTTCAACTTCTACAATGTACCGAAGAGCAAAAGAATAGGTATGCTGCTGCTTTGCATTTAGAAGGGGAGGCCATTCAGTGGTATGATTGGTGTCCTGGAAGTTTTTTAAAAAGAATCTGGTAGCAAGGTTTGGCTTGAATGAAGTGGAAAGACCTATTGCTCAGCTCTCCAAACTAAGGCAAATTTCTTCTATGAGGGAGTATCAAAGGAGATTCGAGAAATTGCTCAACAGAGTGTCTGGATTGAATGATCAAGATATAACAAGCATCTTCCTTAATGGCTTTAGAGAGGTATTGAGAATGGAGGTACAAGTTTATGACTCAAAAACTCTAATGGTAGTAGTTAAGGTAGCTAGGATTCAAGAGGAAAAGATCTTGAGATAAAAGAAGGAATTGAAGGGGGTGAGTACACCAGTAGGGATTGCCAATCTAGGAAGGAGTACATAGACCGTAGGGAACAAGGTGACTCTACCCTTTGTACACACCCCTGCTATCAGGACATTAACTCCAACTGAAATGAAAGAGAAGAGAGAAAAGAATCTTTGTTACAACTGTGATGAGAAATTAATGAGAGGACATAAATGTAAGACACAGACATTATTCCTGGTTTAGGGCAAATGGGAGCCTGAAGATGTTGAAGATGGCAGTGAGTCAGGAGGGGAAAAAATGAGAAGACTGAAATTTCCTTACATGTTATATCAGGGATTGTGCAACCAGAGACTATGAGGCTCTGGGGAACTGTGGGAGGATAAAGATGCTAGTTATAATAGACAATGGTAGCACTCATAATTTCTTAGATCTAAGGGTGGTGATGGAGAATAATCAGCTGCAATCAGAATTGAGGGACACAATGGTGACGATGGTTGGAGGATAGAAGTTTAAGATTTCTGGAGAATGTAAAGGAGTAGAGATGAAGTGTCAAGGGCAAGTAATCAAGGTAAATGTGATGTTGAGGATTGGGGTGTATGATATGATTCAGGGAATTCAATAGGTGAGGTCTTTAGGACCCATTACTTAGGATTTGTGAAAGAAGATAATGAAATTCCAAGTTACAGGGACAAATTGGGTATTGAGAGGAATTAGTGGCCTAGTGGTTGATTGTGTGAATGCAAATCAAATGAAGAAGGAATGGAGGATAGCTCGGGACAAGGCGATGGTCTATGCTATAGAAGAAAAGGGCAATGACCAGGTCAGAGGGAATCCTCATTTTGAGCTACAAGAGTTGCTTGAAAAATTCAGTGTTATATTCTAGAAGCCTGAAGGCTAGCCTTCGCAAAGGTTATTTAATCATAAAATACCACTGAAGGATGAATCAAAAGCTGTATCAATCCTTTCTTATAGGTACTCGTATTTCTAGAAAAATACAATTGAAAAGCAAGTAAAAGAATTTATAGTACTAAAACAGTAATACCGAGTACAAGTCCATTCTCTTCTCCTGTCTTGTTGGTCGGGAAATATGATGGAAGTTGGAGGTTTTGTGTGGATTATATGGAATTGAATAACCAAACTATTAAGGACAAATTCGCTATACTTGTGATAGATGAATTACTAGACGAGTTAGGCAAAGCTAAGTTTTTCTCTAAACTCGATTTACGCTCAAGCTATCACCAGATCAGAGTGCATTCCCCAGATATTCATAAAATTGCCTTTAGAACTCATGAGGGGCATTACGAGTTTGTATTAATGCTCTTTGGATCGACTAATGCTCCATTCGCATTTTAGGGATTAATGAATGACATTTTCAAACCTTGGTTGAGGAAGTTTGTGCTAGTTTTTTTTATGATATATTGGTGTACAATGAAACTTGACGGTTGCATTTGTGTCATCTACGGAAGGTGTTAGAGGTGTTGAAGCTTAATTGGTTGTTTGCAAAAGAAAGTAAATGTTGTTTTGGTGCTCTTAAAGTAGATTATTTGGGTCATGTGGTTACAGGTGAAGGAGTCAAGCCAAATCCAGACAAAATCCGAAACATACAGGAATAGTCAATACCTAGAAGTCTCAAAGCTCTAAAATGATTCTTAAGTTTAACTGTCTATTACAAGAATTTTGTCTCTAATTATGAATCAATTGCAGCTCCTCGAACCAAGCTATTAAAAAAGGATTGCTTCAAATGGTCTATGGAGGCTAAGGAGGCATTCAAGTAGTTAAAGTTGGCCATGGTGCAACCTCCAATGTTAGCTCTGCCTGATTTTATTGAGAGTGATGCTTCAGGGGTTGGCATGGGTGTTGTTCTTATGCAAGAGAAGAGGGTCATAGCTTATGTAAGCCAAGTTTTTAATCGAAGACAATTATGATTGTCTACCTATGAAAAAGAGATGATGGCCATTCTCATGGTAGTCAAGATATGGCGAACCTACCTTCTTGGAAGGCGATTTGTCATAAAAACAGACCAGAAAAACTTGAAATATTTGCTTGAACAGAGGATCAATACTCCTGTTCAACAAAAATGGTTGGTGAAGTTGTTGGGATTTGACTTTTGTTTGGAGTACAAGAAAGGAAATACTAATGCAACAGTGGATACTCTATCGAGAATGGAAGAACCTAGCAAACTAATTACCATTTCAGTCATAGATCCTACCTAGATCCAGGAGCTAAAGGATTCTTATGGGGAGGAGGAAGATCTCAAATACTTATGGAGGAAATGGGAGGAGGGAGACTTAAATGTGGCAAAATATTTAATAAGAGATGGTTTAATATATTATAAGAATAGATTGGTAATTAGAACCAATTTTGTATTAAAGGAGAAGATGTTAAGAGAATTCCATGATTCTGCAATGGGTGGCCACACTGGATATTTGAGGACTTACCAAAGAATTTAAAAAGTTATGGTCTGGAAGGGAATAAAAGGGGATGTAAAATGTTATATCAAGAGTTGTGACATTTGCCAAGGAATGAAAACTGAGAATTTACATCTTGCAAGGCTACTTCAATCCATTCCAATTCCAAATCAGGTATGGAAAGATATAATGATGGATTTTATAGAAGACTTGCCTGTAGTCAATGGAGTGTCAGTCATGTTAGTAATGGTCATTGAAGACCATTTCAAATGAAGGGTGAAACGGACGACCGTTTCACCGATTCATGGCCGTGTTGAATACGGCGGTTACCAGGCCTTTATGGCCGGAATGAAACGACAGAAGGGGAGCCGTTGGAGGAAGGGCGGAGGGTGGTCAAGGGTTTCCCCTATAAATAGAGGAGAAGACTAAAGGGAAAAAAACAGTGAAAACTTACAGTGAAACTTTCTCCTGCTTGACCATCGCCGGAGCCCCGATCTTGCGATCCCTGTTTTTTCCTTCAAGTGGTATCAGAGCCACCGTGCCCAAGCTCGCCGTGCCGCCGCTGCATCTCCACGGTTCCCGAGCTTGCCGTACTCCGGATCTACGCAGCCCTCTCACTGCGCGGTCTTCCCCTTCGCACCGCTGCCCCTGTTCCGCGCGGTTTTCCCCCCTGCGTCGCTGCCTCCCCGCGCACCTCCTCGCGGTATTTCCCTCCCGCGCCCCTGCTCCGCGCCGCTGCCTCTCCCCACCGCTGCCTCCCCGCGCCGCCTCCTTGTGCGTCGCTGCCTTCTCGCACCCCGGTTCCGCGTGCCTCCTCGCGGTCCCTCCCGCGCCCCTGTTTCGTGCGCCGTTGCAGCACCTCCCCGTGGTCTTCCCCTAGCGCGCCCCTGCACCGCGCACCGCCGCCACCTCCCAGCACCTCCCCGCGAGCGGCTGTCTTCCCCTCACGCGAGCAGCCGCCATCGCTGCTCCCTCCACACTGAGCCGTGCCTCAGTCTGTCTTCTCCTTCATATTGCATTGGTGGAGGTTAGGATATTAAATTTTAGGGTGGGATTGCATGTTATAAAAAGAAAAAGGGGGGGTTGTTTGTTAACA
>JAMKQA010037269.1:0-17371 GCA_024699735.1 Posidonia australis | reverse complement strand
ACCATCAAATTCTTGATAAGTAGAGAACCATTCTCTTACTGGACACATATGATGTGACGCACCACTATCCAAAACCCAACTGTCAGTCGAACACACACCATCAGAAACTGTGAAAGCAATATCAAGCTCAGATGAGGAATCATATTGAGCAACAGCTGCAACCTTCTCCTTTGATTTCTTCTTGGGGCAATTTGCTTTCCAGTGTCCAGGTTGCTTACAGTAATTACATGTGTCCTTCGGATTTGGATGACGCCCTTTTGATTTCGACCTCCCCTTGTTCTTTCTGTCCCCTTTATCTGATCGTCCTCGTTTGTTATCAGAACTTGTTGCAGAAAGTCCTGATCCTGAAGTACTTGCACTAGTACTGCCATTTGAAGCCATATGACGTAATTGACGAGAATGGAGACTGGATCTTACCTCTTCCAGAGAAATTGTGTCCTTCCCAATTACAAACGATTGCACAAAATTTTCATAAGATTGTAGAAGAGAAACTAACAACAGTAGGGCTGCATCTTCGTCTTCAATCTTGACGTCGATATTTCTAAGTTCCATTAGCAAAGTATTTAACTAATCAAGATGCTCTTTCAGAGATGTACTTTCTTGCATACAAAGTGAAAATAAGCGTTGTTTTAGAAGTAGCTTATTGGTCAAAGACTTTGTCATATACAAACTTTCAAGCTTCAACCATAATCCTGCAGTTGTCTCCTCATCAACAACCTCAATAATTACTTCGTCAGCTAGACAAAGTAAAATAGTTGAAAAGGACTTCTCTTTCTACGCAGCAAAATCTACATCACTGATACCCTCTGGCTTTGTCTTCTGCAACGGTGTCCAGATGCCTTGTTGTTTCAACAAAGCTCGCATCTTGATTTGCCATAAACTGAAACTGTTCTTTCCTGTGAACTTATCAATCTTCACACTGTGCGAAGACATTTCTCCTGATCTACAAGCTCACCGGAAAACCACTGCCTACTGCCAGAAAACCACCTGTTTCGCCAAAAAGAAAAACCCCAAAAATCGTCGCAGACCTGATTTCTCGCCGGAGCAACACTGTGCTACCCCGAGATCACCGGCTCCGCTCTGCCACGACCGGATCTAGACAGATCTGGGTCGTCTCCTCCGCGCACACGCCGTCGAGCACACCGCCGCCTGTGCGTTCGAATCCCAGCAGGAGTCGCCTTCAAGTTGTGCGATGTCAGATCACGCAATCACGCCCTCCGCTCGAGCGCTGGAATTGCTCTACTTTCGGCCTCCACTCGCGTGCGCAACCGTCTTCGCTTCCGACCTTCGCTCGCACGTAAGGATTTCAGCCGCACGCACGATTCCGCGCACTCGTTCGCCCCTGCAATTCGGTCGACGAACGAATCACCATTGCAGACGCGCGTTCCACCCGCACGCATAGGTCACCTCCGCCGCCTGGTCGCCTCCTCTGCCGAGGGCCGACGGACCCAAGATCGAAGCAACCACTGTTGTGCGCACGTTGCCTTCAGATCTCCCGCACGCGCAAACGCCGCAGGAGCCTCCTTCCTCTTGCGATCCCTAGCCGTCGTCGCCGCTGAGCACGGTGGCTCGAGATTAGGGCAAAATCGACGTCGATCGATCTTCGAACCTGACTCTAATACCACTTGTTGTGCGAAAAACAAGATTAAACGAAAAATCGATTAACAATCACATAAGAACAGAGAAATTTTACGTGGTTCAGCCGAAGCCTACGTCCACGGGCGGCAACAAGAGTGGGATGATTTCCCTATTCAGAAAAGGGATACAGATTACACAGTGGAGGTGGATTTTATATTCGTCCGACCTCTCCAGATATGACAACCAATTAAAGGGCCATTAAATGTGTCATTAAACGGATTTACGATTATGGAAACCGTTAAATTTCCCAACAAGGGAAATTACCAAAACAGATTCAAGACATTTAACACATTCAAATTTCAAAACTCCCTATTTTGCTTGAAATTTATAGGAAATTACTCATGTCGCTCTATTGGCCCAAGAAAATATTCCTTTATTGAACACTAGTGTACACAAGTTGATGTCACTGTGGGGAGGTTGAGTTGTAAACTAAGTAAATGCCACTAGCATTATTATGTACCTATGAGACACGGACACTTATAGACCCCACAGGCCCACACATATCCATATTGGATACTTCTAGATACATATCCAATACGCCACATGAGTATCCTTCTTTTAAAATTTAATTTTAATTTTGGAAACTTGGGAATAATTCTAGGATTTTTACATGTATACCACCTGAAATGACCAATATTCCATGAAAACCATCAAATTTCCAATAAGTATACCATTGAAAATAGCAAAAACCATAACAAATGCCATTAGTGTCACTCCCTCTGTCAGATACAAGTTAAATTCTAACTCACCCCTTGAAATGACTAACTTACCCTTGGTCCACTACCCCCATCATCCCACAAATTCCTATCTGCCTCTTGATTTTAGAAGTCTGATAAAAAGAGAGAAAAAGGGTTTATACAGAAGAAAAGAGAGCCTCCTGATCCACTTATTCTAACATGGGAACTAACTTGATGAGATCTATGGTAGTTTTTGCCATTTTCAATAGTATACTTAAACTTTTTAGAAAGTTGATAGTATTCACAAAATATTGGCCATTTTGGGTGCTGATGTAAAATCCCCAGTAATTCTAGATACTTTTGGGTGACTTTAATAGCATGGTCTCACATAATTTCTAAAAAGTCAAGTAGCAAAGCTATACTTAATAACACTAGAATGTGCATATATAGTTGTCCTAATTTACTCAACCAAGGTTTTTGTTAGAGCTATATTGTGTACTAGAGTCTTATTAGTTAGACGAGTTATTGGATATCCATTTAGCTTAAGGTGTATAAATCCTATTTATATGTACTCCTATGATCATTAATGAACAACAATTATTCTCTCATTTCTACATGATAAACCTAAGGTTTAACCTTAACCCTAGCCACCCAAGGATTGTCGACAGCCTATCCATTGTCGCCAACCCTATTACAGCTCACCGCCAACCCCACTAGTCCCAACCGCCACCACCACCACCATCAATCCTAACTCCCACCACCACCACTGATAAGGTCAGACTCCTATTGCCATCAAATCCTTGTCCAGCAACTCCTCATCTTGCCACCTCCTTTTCCCTCCCATCAGCCACCGATAGGGCTTATTATTGACCCCAAACTGCTAATCGACTGATGTCATCCTTTGTTTCTCCCCATCTCTAATTGAATAGCAATGTTGATAGTCACGTTACTATTCAAATTCATGTCCTAGACTGCTCCAAAATCGTTCCTCATTGTTGGTGTGTGAACCTGTCAAGTTCACACATGTTGGAGCAACAGTCCAACTACCCCATTGGTGATCAGTTAGTTTTTGTACTCAAATTATACCTCCTTTGTGATATCTTCTTCCTAATGATATTCATGGCCACTCACGAGTCGTTTGTGAAGAATCTTAATGGAACCTCCAAGAAACTTGACGAAAAAAACTCTCCTTTAGACGTAAAGTTTTAAGACCTTCATTGTAACCCATCGAAAGTTAAAACACCTCATAGAACCTCCCGACAACAAGGATAGTATATATGATGATTGGTATGTCAACGATGTAGCCATCATTTCAAAATTGGTCGACAACAAGAAGCCTACAATTGCACATGAAGTTATGATGTTACGCCTAACAAAGAAGATTTGGGATGCACTACGACTCACGTATAACCATAAAAAGAACATCTCGAAAGTTTTCGAGGTGTATGAGCAATTGTTCACATTACACCAAGACGATCATTTGATTTCCTCTATGCATTACTAGATGAACTCGATGCATACCAACTCCTGACCACCAACATCAACTAAATGAAACAGTATCATGAGAAGCTAACTATTGCAATCTACTTATTCAATCTGAACCCAAACCTCTACTTCGAGATCATATCTAAGGACAAATCTTACGCACCAATGGTATTTTAGATTTGTAGACTACCTTTGCCAGGGTTCTACGAATCTCCACAGCCACGCCCACCCCAGAGCCAGATCAAGCAGCTATAACAGCTACACGTGATCATGGACATAGTACCTCTAGAAGGGGCAATCGTGGAAGGCATGCAGATAGCGAAGATTGACCTCATTGCCAACATTGTGAACAAATAGGACAACAAGTAGACAAGTATTAGAACAAGATTAGCAAACCATCAATAGTATATGTTACTACAGAAACTTCACCAACCACGCCATCCAGCATTTAGCACATTGTGATCGACCGTCAAGTAGATTATGAGCGATTTTTCCAATTATAGGCCATTAACTCCATTACCACAGCATCTCATATTATTTCCTTAAGTACTAGTGTCCTCCCAGCCTCCAAAGACAGCTCTTAGATCGTTAACTTAGATGTCTCCTTTTATATGTCACGTATAAAAGACCTTTTTACCCATTTATCCTAGTTTTCTTATAACCGTCCAGTTGCTATCGATGATGCTCATTCTTGTCATGTTTATAAAGAAAGGATTGTGTAAGTCTCTTCCGATCTCAACTTAGAAAAAGTCCTATATGTATCTAAACTTCTTGTTAATCTCTTTTCTATTAATGCCATTATGAAATAATTGCTTTGTTATGTGACTTTTTTTTTCCTTACCATTGCACATTTCAAGATTTACAAATAGGAAAAAAGAATGGTTTGGACTATGAACAAGGATATGACAAGTACCTACTGATTCATGACGACATATCACAAGAATTGACATCTATAACGTCCACTTCTAAGTCATCCATTCTGTGGCACTACCTGCTAGGTCATCCCTCTTACAGGATGTTGCAACCAACTTTACTTTGGTTTTCTATATCCACGTTCAATTGTAAGTCATGTCAATTAAGTAAACACCATCGTACTACTATTAGACATCTACGCCTTGTGTCAAGTTAAAGTTAATTCATTGTAATATCTGAGGTCCAACAAAAGTCCAATCTATGTATGGTTATCGTTATTATATTGTTTTTATTGATAAATTTTCAAATGTGTCTTGGATTTATTTGCTTAAAGATCGTAGTCATGTCATTAGTGTACTTAATTTTTTTATCAATGAAATAAAAATCAATTTGCTATTACTCCTAAATGTTTGTGCACAAATAATGCACTTGAGTCTATTTAATCGAGCATCCAATCTTATTGTGCCTCCTTGGGAATTATACATCAGACCATTTGTCCATACATATCTCAACAAAATAGTATTGCTAAGCACAAGCACATATATAGCTTAGATGTCACACACACCATTATGTTACAGATGTATGTTTCAAAATACTTATGATCTAATGTTGTACTTATAACTTCCCATCCAATAAATAGAATGCCCTCTACCCATTTAAGAGGTGAGATTCCTTTTCGACGTCTTCGACCAAATGCTAAACGTTTTCCTTTATCTCCTAAGATTTTTGGGTGTGATGACGTGATAAGTTGTCTCCTATGTCAATCAAATGTGTGCTTCTATGTTACTCTAAAACTCAACGAGGTTATAAATATTTTTATAATCACACTAGACGATATTTTGTGTCAATCGATGTCATTTTTTTTGAGTCTCAGTCGTACATTAATGGTACTACATCTAATGTCGAATGTCTTCCATTAGATCTGCAGTTGAGTCATCTGTCACAAGTGAAAATGACTCTTCCATTGTAAACAAGGAGGTGTCATGTCCTCTGCAGATATATTGTGGCCGCTAGTAAATACACCCATCTCCTCCAACAAAGTTGTCATCCTCCGCAGATGCAAATCAATCTTCCGCCAATTCCAACCTTTCAATTACACTACAAAAGGATATACATTCTTACACTACTCATCCTATTTTTAATTTTTTTTTTTTTAATGAGTATCTCCACCCATCCTTTCGTATTTTTGCCTTATCCATCTCTTCTGAGTCTGTTCCAGGAACTATCATGAGGCCCTCTTAATCCCTCATTGGAAGGCAACTATAAATGAGAAAATAGCAACATTAATGTCTCATAACACTTGAAAGTTAGTGACCTACCCTGTCAAAATAAGCATAATCATCTATAAATGGGTCTACACTGTAAAGCACATAATAGATGAGACAGTTGTCAAATACAAAACTAGATTGGTGACTTGAGGCTTCACTCAAATATATGGTGTCGACTATATAGAAACTTTTTCACCAATTGCCAAGTTGAATTCTATCAAGAACATTCTATCCATCATTATAAATCAATCGTGAGAGATGTACCCGCTAGAAGTGAATGAATGCCTTCTATATAGTGATTTGACTTATTTAATACTTATAAATTAACCTCTAAGGTATGTTACTCACGAAGAAGATAGAGTATGTAAGTTGAAGAAAACTATCTATGACCTAAAATAGAGTCCCAAAACTTGATTTGAGAAGTTTAATCAAGTGGTCATGACAGGTGATTTTCAAAGATACATTGTCAATCATTTTGTTTCCTATAGGAAGACTACCAAAATGTGTGTGATTTTAACAGTTTATATTGATAACATTCTGTAGTGATACTATAAGTATTGAAGAGACAAAAGAGTACCTTAGGACACACTTTGTCATTAAGGACATGGAAAAGCTACAATACTTTCTAAGTATTGAATTTGCATATACCAGGAAAGGATGACACTATCTCAAAGGACGTACGTTTCTGATCTTCTTCTAGTGATGAGACTTTTAGACTACAAACCAAAGAGTACACTTATTAAGCAAACACCACCCTTCTAAGATACCACTTCAAATTTGTTTAAGAATCTTGATTAGTACAGACGATTAATTGAGAAACTCATATGCTTGACAATCACTTGATCGGACATATTACAAGTAGTCAGTCTACTCAGCTAATTCATACATGAGCCCAAGAGAGTATATAAGGGTGGACACCCAAACTGTCCAAATCGGTTAACCGAATCGAACCAAACCAAACCATTTTTAGTGGTTCAGTTCGATTTTTCAAATTCAGTGGTTTGATTTGGTTTGGAATATCTCCAAACCGAACCATATGATTCAGTTTGTGGTTTCAAGGACGATTTAACCGAACTGAACCGAACCGAATCTAATATAAACTATATATGTTAATATGTATATTAAATATTTAAAAGAATATAATTATGTATCTTTTAGAACCATAGTTCGAATCATAGTCATTCTTATGTATCTTTTACTAGGTTATTTTTTTAATTGATTATTATTGAAAGACAAATAAAAACGTTTTTAATCATTCTTATCTATCTTTTACCAAGTTATTTTATATTTGATACCAGTAGTCGATAAGATTCCCTACTGTAATTCTATCATAACATGATACATGATAATTTCATATTACTAGGAATCATGATTTTTGTTTAAATTTCGCAGTATTAGATGTAGTTATTGTCATTTTATCTCGTATCTAGTTATATTCTTTCATTTTTCACTATCAACATTTTTTTTTCTATATGTTTTATTAAATTATTAAACCACAAACCGAACCAAACCAAACCGATTTTGAATGGTTCGGTTTGGTTCGATTTTAATTAATAAAATGGTTCGGTTCGGTTCGATTTGAAAATTGTTCAAACCAAATTATATATTTTGGTTTGTGGTTTTGTCTCAAACCGAACTAAACCGAACCGTGCCCACCCCTAAGAGTATATTAGAGTGGAGTCTTACACATTCTAGCCTATTTCAAGGACACACTAGGAAAAAGTCGTGTTTACAAGAGGAGTGCTCGTCTGAGAGTTAAGACCTATTCAAACTCAAGTTATGCTAGAGACATGGGAGATAAAAACTCTACATCAAACTTATGTACATATATAGGAGGTAATATAATCACCTAACCTAGCAAGAAGCACAATGTGATCTCTAAATTCAATGCAGAGACAAAGCATAGGTCTATGACCCAAACAGCATGTGAAATGATGCAGATCATGTCACTCTTGTTGAATCTTGTTGGACATTGATTTTCCTATCGAGATGCCTATACCTATGTATTGTAACAACCAAACTACTATATTCATCACCAATAATCTCATCTTCTATAAGCACACAAAACATATAAAGATTGACTATCATTGTGTGCAATATATGATAATGAGAGGTGGTTTATCCACACCCTACACTCAATTCTCGAAGTAATTGGCTAACATCTTTACAAAAGGTTTGAGTATGAAACTCTACGTATCAAGCTAGGTATGATAGATATATATGCTCCAGCTTGAGGAAGAATGTTGGAGTTACATTATATACTAAAGTCTTATTAGTTAGATAGGTTATCGAATATCCATTTAGCTTAAGGTGTCTGAAAAATCCTATTTATATGTACTCTCATAATCATTAGTAAACAACAATTATTCTCTTGTTTCTGCAGTTTTCAAAACCCAACTTAACATCAAACTAGTTTTTTTTTTTGGTGAAATAAGAAATGGATACAACCTAGTTAATTACATGATAGAACAAGACACTTATTGATATTTAATTTAGAATTTCTTATTCTAAGAATGTACACTTAATTTTGACTTGTTGACGAGCCATGCCAATTACACTAAATGTATCAACTATCATAGAAACTAAAGAATTATTTAAAAAAAGGGAGAAAAAATCAGTTGATGTCCCAATTTCTTGAACATCAAATGCCAAATCCTATTCTATAATATCTTTAACCTTACAATCTAGATTATCCCACATCATGATGTTTCTAGGATAGGAATGATTATTGACTCATATTATCCTGGATCTTTCCAAACAGTCTCTACCTCAATGTTTCACATCAAACACAAGTATAAATTGTATTGCAACGATTTAGACAGGTGTGTTTGTGTTTAGGAGGGGTGTAGGGTGCCTAGATGGTGTTAAGGATAAGGAGGGAAAAAATTACTTGTAAACCAGCGAAGTATCACCATCCCCAACAATCCAAAGATCTCCATAGGTAGAAGGGACATGGCAATTTATATAAATTAAATAACATGGTGGTGCTTATATTTAAATATATTCATTAGGAAGAAAACCTTGTAAACAATTTCACAAGTATATTAATTTTGGATACTCTTTATTCAACAGTAACATGGTTATTGCACCTTTGATATGACTAGAAGAAGAGAAGAGCTAAAGAAGTCTCCACTTGTGTCAGATATATCCCTTAAATCATACACCTCAATTGGAAAACAAATACGCAAAATAGGGCAAATGAAATGAACATATTTCATCGTTTCCTGGCCAAAAACTAAAAAGGATACTTCTGGTTCAAAACATGTCTAGCTGAGTCAGTGTCTGCAATGTGTTCTACAGCATATCACACCCCACAGAATTAGATGACACATCCATTCAATGAGATGCTCAAGAGTAGCCCATGGGCAGCATTCTTCAGTGTGTAGACGAATTTTGTCTAATTTGGTCCCTGCAGGGGGATCATGTAGTAAGACTTGTCTTGAAACAAGTCCCCATGTTATCTAACATCTAAATGGATCAAATGCAATTGATGTCAATATATAATTGGGGTGCCAAGCTGGGCTGAGGGGTTTTTGTCCACACTGCCGATTCGGGTTTCGTGGGCCATGCAACACATTTTCTTAGTTTTTATTTATTTTGTAAATATATTTTTGTTCCTCTCACTAAAATAGGGAGGGACTTCCTATAAAGAACAACACATAATGAACCAACAGAGAATTCATGATTTTCCACCTTCAAGCTGCTACCATTTTCACACTTCTCCAAATGATGAAGATTAGAAAAAGGGAAAGAGCAAAAATGAAAGGAAACAAATGAATATCCTGACTGTTATTGACCGGTTTCATATCCCAATCAGTGCAAAATAAATATTTTTAAAAAGCAGTATCATGAATTACATGGATGGACATGCAAAAAGTGATAAGTTAATAGAGTACAAGTGTCAATTGTCAAGATAACATCAAAGAATAGCATGGGAAACACCAAGATTTTTGAAGGAGCTTTATTACTTGGAGAACTCTCAATGATACAAAAGGAAGTAAGAGAAACTTACTATTTAAAGTTAACGACGTTTAAGAGAAAAAGCACTTTTAGGATTGCAACCTTAAAGAAATGATCCTCTACAAAAGGTACATCTACCCTAGAAAGTCACATATGTTGAAACTTAAATTACTTAAGCAGATGCTAAAGAAAAATACCATAAAAGTTGGATACCCTTCATTTATGCTCAAGCCACAGACAATTTCCAGAAAAATTTCCTCTAACCAGCCTAACTACTATAGTTAACTTCTGATGATTGAGAAAAAAACTTCTGCAAAGTCTAAAACTGATTGAAGCCACACATGAACTAAGAACCTTCAAGAAAGAAGGAAAAGTTTACCAGGTAGTCTGCATACTGGGACAGGGTATGAACTCCTTGGATGTAATCAGCTGCTGCATCTTCACTTATCTTGTTCTTTCCAATATTTACGCCAAGAATACCAGGACCAGCTTTTCCTCCTTGTTTCACGTCACTGTTAGAGGTTGAAGGCGTAGAAGTTTCTTCCATCTTTCTTTTACCATGTTGGGCACCCAATCGTTTTGCAACTACAACAATGCCTTCACTATTAAAGCCACAGCGGTTGATGACAGCACTGCCAATAGAAACAGTAAACAGCATTCCATACATTCTCAGTTTCCAAGTTCTGTGTGCATTAGCTACTGTTTAACAAGGACCAAATTCTAAAAGTAATTGGCAGTTTAATAAATGAAGCAGCATCTATACTTACCCTTCATGGTGCAATCTGAAGATACGAGGCTTTGGGTTACCCTCTTGAGGCATAGGGGTCACTGAACCAACCTCTACAAATCCAAAACCTAAACCCAACAAACTTTCAACAGCTTCAGCGTTTTTATCAAAACCCGCAGCAAGACCTATTGGATTACGGAATTTCCGACTCCATAATTCCAAACCAAGAATCGGTGGATCTGGCCTCTTCTCCCTTGGGATAAGTCCACGAGATGAAGCTAATATTGCAAGATTATGAGCTGTCTCTGCATCCAGTAATGCAAATACTGGGTTCAAGAGCTTGGTAGCGTTAAACAGCCATCCACTGCACAATATATAAAACTAAAATTGTAAGCTTGGTCAAAAAGATAAATATGTGTCTGAAAATTTCAGCTTTATACAAGACGAATGAACATTAACAAAAGCTAAAGGGAAATTAGAAGAGGGGCTATTCTTCGACAAATAAATCTACTACTCCGACCAATGATAAAGTATCATCGGAATAAGTTGTGAAAAAAAAAAGAGCATGTTATCGTGGCTCAATGATCAAATGGCGTACCAAAAGGTAGCCTCATCTGTGGTACTCACGTATGCTCCTCCAGCTATGGCTAGGCCAATCATAGTTCCAGTCAACAGCATTCCCTGCAAAAGAATTACAAATTCCCATCATACATTGCTTAAAGAAATACCATTTAAACATCAACAATTAGATAGAATCCATCTCTTAAATCTTCTCATAAATTGATTCATGGTATATCTGAAGAATCTGAAAATCTTGAACCAAAGAGAGAAGGATAAACACAGCAAAAGAAAATGTGGAATGTATTTGAAAAACAGAGAGAGAGAGAGAGAGAGAGAGAGAGAGAGGAGAATATCGTCACGTGATCAATGCATGAGAATCTCACCAACGTGGAGGTACTGGGAATGAACGGCCAAAAAATCTCAGGAAATCAAGAAAACCCAAAATCCTCCATCACCCACAGTAGCTAGAGAGAAATGCTAGTGACTACAATGCCACTTGCTATTGCCATAATTTTATTTTTTTTTAGAAACAGGTAGAGAAACACTGGAGAAAATCATACCAAATAAGAAAAAGAACATACCTTTCTGGAATGAGGAGGTGGTGGCCGCAGCAGTGGCGCCGCCTCCGCAGAAGAAGCGTTAGCAGTGGCGAACATCCTCATCCCGCCGCCGCCAGCAACGGAAAAAGGCCTCGTCTTTCTGCACAGCACATCGTGGAGGGAGCTCCTCAGGAACCTTCCCGCCATCTTTATAAGATACGGAAAAACCCTAGGACCTCACCGCAGCACGGCGAGAACGAAGTGGACGGGGACGAGTGGGTCCTCTCTCCCTCTCTGTAGTTACTAAACGCAGCGGAAGAAAAAGAGGGAGTTCCGAGAGAGAAAAGAGAGAGAGGTTGGTTTTGAGGCGGAGGCGGAGGCGGTGGAGAGTAGTGGAAGGGAAACGGTGCCACTCGACTTCGGAAGCGGGACGTAACTTTCTTCTTTCCCGAGGGAACTGACACTAGCAAAGATCCCATCCTGCGTGTGCGTGGTGCCAATGGATGGCCCGAGCATGGTTTCCCATCTTTTTTAAATAGAATTTACTTGATGCTACCTCGAGCGGTTAGGAAACGTTCGATTTTGAACGAACAATGATCAAATAATTAAATAAAGATAAAGATTTAAGTCTACTTTCAGAAGACACAGAATGTGACATTTTACTGTAAATCATAGATAAATATAAATTACAAGAGATTAATAAAAAAAAGATATAAAACTCTTACCTCAGAAAGACAGCCACCACAAAAGACTATCATATAACGTTTTGAAGATGGCATAAACCAGAATAGAATCAAAATTTAAAGATGTAATGGTATTTTTACATTTAGCACAAAAATATGGTTAAAATGGTCATTTCTTTGGAAATGAACTTTCCATTCTCCTTAAGAATTTGATTCTTCGTTAATATGTAAGAAATTTAGTTCTCGTTCCATAAGAAATAAAAAGAAGATTAAATTATAGTTTACCATCTTTAACTTTTCGCATTTTTCAACTTAGTATTTATGTGTACGTAGATTTGAGGATATAATTATGATATCGACGCTTCCATACTCGTCAACAGCATTTATGATCATCACTCATTGATTTATTATGTCGACAGACAAGTCTTTGGGAAGATGCAGATGTTGGTGTCATATAGATTCTCAGTTCATTAGATCGACGGTAGAATGTCGTCCAACGACGTTCTCGTATTACGTAGTGTAAATCATTCAAGAAAATAGTAAACAACATAAACAAATGTAAACAATACTAACTAAGGTGGTTCCTTGCATGTATATGTAAAAGCCTATCTAATGAATGTAATAATACTAAAAAGTAAGAAATAAAAAATGAATACTTCCTTCACCCTCAATGCTTGGAAAGAAATTCCGAAGGTATCTCTCTCAGAATAGTCGTAATCTCTTTGGATTTCAGTTTTTCTTCTAAGAATTTGACAGTATGTAACTGTGACCATGCCAGGCCTGGGGATCCGGCGCAGAGTCGCGCCAGAGGGAGGAGGCTACAGCCATGCTAGGATGGCGAAGGCGCAAGATAAGATAAGATGAAGAAAAATCGAAGTCGCCACCTAATTTTTTAAGGAAAAGACGAGGAAAACCACAAACAAACCACAAAAGAATGGGTGCATGAGATGTAAATGAAAAGGCTAAATGTCTACAAACCAGAGAATGGGTAAGTATTCCTATTACTCATGGGGAAGGTGTTAGGCACCCCCGTACGCCCAAGAAACTCGGTCTTTCTAGTCTGATTCGCTTGCTAGTGGTTGAATGAATGCTTGTTGTACCTAGATTATGCTCTAATCATACTAATATGAGTGCCAAGACAAGACTAGATGGATGTACAAGATGGTATGCGAAAACTGCAAAGAAATCCACATGAAATATCGCAATCATGAAAAACAACACGACAAAGAAAATCACATGAAATGACAAGGTCTTTAGCGAGAATGGCTCAAAAAATTATACAGGCCTCAAGAAGGTCAAAAAAATGCAACCAACTCAGGTCATCGGAGTCATAGAAAACATCGTGGAAATCAAGACAGAAAAATTGCAAAGAAGTCCGCACAAAACAGATAAACCATGACATGCAAAGAAATTCACATAAAATGATGATATTTTTTGAAAGATCGCTCTTGAAAACCACACTAACATCAAGAGCATAAAAAATGCAACAAACCCAAATCATTAGAATCGCGAAAAACATCACAGATACTCAAACGGAAAAATTGCAAAGAAGTCTGCACAAACAGGCAAATGGGGACATGTGAAGAAAATCACATAAAATGACAGTGAAGAATGCTCAGGAAAACCGTATTGATATCAAAAATATCAATAGTGGGGCCAACCCAAGTCATCGAAATCGTAGAAAAACTCATGAAAATCAAAAAGGAGAAATAATCCACAAATGGGTCAATGTGGGCTTTTAGGTCAGTTAATGTACGCTCTCGAGCGATGAAATCCAAATCGAATCGAAAAAATCCAAAAATGTGGAATAAAAGGAGTCAAATCAAATATTAAACAAAGGAATTAGAAGACAGGTAGGAGAAAAATCCATGGAAAAACACATGAGATGAAGACTTATTCAAAAAGGATAGACTGATGTGCAAATGCAGCGAAAACTATGTAGAATGCATAAAAATGTTCCTAAATGGGTGAAAGATACTAAGTAATGATTTGAACAAAGATTATACATGACTTGGTGCAATAACTAACATGCATGTGCATGAATTAATGACACAGGTGCAATTTGATCATTTCAATGGCCAGATGTGATAAATGCATGTATGGGGATAATGCATGGTCTAAGATATACCAAAATGTATGCAAAATGTCAGGAAAATGTTGTTTTTAGGAAAACATGTTAACGACAAGGTCATAAAAATAATAAAATGATGTAAACATAATAAGGGACAAGTACAAGGACCAAAACGTAAAATTCACAAAAAGAGTGAAAACCTGGATTAAAATACATCCAGTGACTTCTATCCTAATGTGCAGATGATGGATCAAAGGAAAACGTGGCACTAAGATGTGTGAGAATTGCACCTAGGTAATTTCTTGAAAACTCAGGGTCTAATGTACAAAATTCACAAAAAAGGGGACAATCATGGTTAAAATGTGCTCAGAAAGTCTTATCTTAACGTTAGGCTGAAGGATTTAAAGAAAATGTGGTACTGTGGTGTGACATGTGTAAAAATTGTACTTTTAGTAATTTCTTGAAAATTCAAGGTGTATTGTGCAAAATTCACACATAAAGAGCGAATCTGACTAAAAATGTAAAATCAGAAATTCATTTATATTCAAACATGATTTTTGATGAAAACTCTATTCAGGTGATGATTTACAAGGACATGTGATCATTAAATGTGAAACATACCAAATGTAATTTAAAATACAATTAAAACCATGATTAATGATTTAAGAAGAGATTCAGGGGCCTAGATATAAATGTTCATGTCCAGAAAATATTATGGATTGAGTTCAAGAACTGACATGCAAAATTTCAGGACTAAAATGTAATAGAAATCATGTTTTTTCATGATCAGTGTGATTATGGATTACTTCAAGGTTATAGATGCAAAGTTTACAAGGAAAACTCATTTTAAAAAGTTTTGGGGGCTCAGTGTAAAACTTCAGGACTTAATTGCAAAGAAAACATGATGTAGGGACCTAAATGTGAAGAAACAAACATTTATGGGACTGAAAATGGAATTAAAATTAAACAGAATAAATCATGTAATATTTAGAAGAATAATAAAAGGAATAAAACTTATTTAAATCTCCAAGGGTTTAAACACGAAAACACTAGACCTAAATGTAAGGATCCAAGGACCTAAAAGTAAAATCCTAAAACTACGGGACCTAATCTAAAGAACTCCTCTTTGAAGTTCACAGGCGCCCGATCTCCGGAGAGGACTCAGGTGGGCCTTCGACGGTGGCACAGCTGCTGAGGAAGGCGGGCGACAGTCAATGTAACATCAGGGCCTGATTATCCATTTTTGTAATAAACCATGTATTATTTGTAATATTGTGTTTAATGGTTTATTAATAGGCAATCTGTTGTTTCTTGGCTGTGTGTAGTTGTGGTTAGCTTTCTGTGCATCTACCTGTGTTTTGGGACCCATGTGGAGTCCAGTTTGAAGATGCACAGTCGCCTCAGTTTGCATGCCCGTCCTTTCCTCTTTTCTTTCTTTCTTCTCTCCTTCTCTCACTCACGAGCTCACCACACATCTATCTTCTTCTCCATCACCCACCACCAGCCCGTGCCACCACCACCCAACGACCCGTGCCTCATCATCATCTCCGACACGATGGGTGGCTGGCGTGATGCCGGAGGAGGCAGGGATAAGAAGGGCGGAGGCGAGTGGCCGGAGTTGAGCTGTGACGCGAGAAGAAAGGGGGAGAGGAAGAGCGACGGGCGCGCAACTATGGAGGGAGGTGGTGGTTGTCCGTGTGATCCGCCGGCAGGAGAGCTTCGCCCGCGTGGAGGTTTGCCGGAGGTAGGGAAGATCACCGGGGTGCCATCGGAGGTACACGGCTCCGTCTCTACCTCGTTTTTGCGTTTCCTATTAATTATGCCTCAACATGAAAAATTGAGGGAAATGCATGAAAAATTGTAGAAAAATAGTAGGAATGATGAGAATGTGTTGATTAGCATGTTTATGTTGATATCATGCTGATTTATGGGTTTTTTGTGCGGTTCTCGTGGATAGATGAGAAGCATGCTACAGTGTTTGTTTTTGAGCTCCATGCCTTGATGATTTTTGTTAGAACAGCATGTTTAATGGATTTGTGTTTGGTTTGAGGGGTTTTGAAGTAGACTTGAGGGTCTACACCCCATGTTTTATTGGAAATTTATGGTGCTTTTTGATGGGTCCGATCCTTACTCCCATTTAGGGGAGAAAAGGTGGCAGAGGCTGGGGCGTTTTCTGCAATCGTAGAAAACGGTATGCCGAATTGGATTCGGCATACCGAAATGCCCCAGTGGAGGGTGCCCTGTTCGTGGGACGGACGACCGTGGAAAAACGGTCGACCGTTCTGGCGGGGACTGATATAACTGTCGTGGATTCGGTATGCCGAAATGGATCGGTATGCCAAATCATTAGATTTCGGCATACCGAAATCCAAAACGGTCTGTCGTTTTTGCCCTGAGTTTTGAATGATTAAATGTGACTTTTTAATGATGTTAAGTGGTTTTAATGGCTTGGTGGGTTCTTGTGAATGGTGATTGCCCTGTGTAATAACATGGAGGCATGTGGAACCCCAACAAATGAGTTTGGTTGTGGTTTTGGGTTTTGACCCTTTAAACAAATGAAAAGATTGTTTTGTGTGGTTTTTGGGCTTGAGACCCAATTGATGGTTTTATTGTGGCTTTGATGGCCGGTGTTGGGACCCCAGTGGAGGGTCAAGTGTTGCAGGGGACAGAGTCCTTCAACGGAAAGAATGAAATGGAAAATGGTTTTGAAAACTGGAAAGTGTTTTGGAACACTAATAATGTGTTATGAAAGAGATTGTGGTTTACGAGCTGGAGACGGTGTAGGCTGAGCCTGGGCTTTTGAGCCTAGTTGTTCGGGTCACCGCCGGTGTAGGCTGAGCCTGGGTAGTT
>JAMKQA010037268.1:0-11817 GCA_024699735.1 Posidonia australis | reverse complement strand
GTTTAAAGACCACAGGTAATGAATTGATGCATAATGCATGTGATTTGCAAAGAGTTTTATGAATGGAAAATGGTTTTGATAAATGTTTTGAAAAGACAAATTGCATATGATTTTAAAGAGATTAAAGAAAATTGTAGGAACCACAATAAAACCAGGACTTGCCGACGAGGTAGTAAGACCTCTAGAGATGTCGAGGACGTGTCCTTGGTTGTGATTGCCGAGTTTGCGGTCCAAGGTAGGAGCCTCGAGACTGTGGTGGTACTGTAGAACCTAGGGTATGAGAGACCCGGACTACCCTTAGTGGCGGTGCTGGACGGGTCTGGGGTTAGAGTCCCCAGGTGCTCGGGCACTAGGGCGTCCCTAGGACGCACTCTGTGCTTGTACCAGTGAGGGTACATTTTGAGGCTGCGACTGGGGCAGTTGAACTCCAGCGCGGGGTGGTTCACCGCGGCACTGCAGTGTGGGTGTGGTGACATGGAATCCTCACCAGCTGCTTATAGCCAGGTCGATCACCTGTGGCCAGGGTGATGCGACCAGTTTTGGAATGGAAAAGTGTGGATTTGTGTGTGGACTAGTTCCTAGTCCGGATTTGTGATAAATTGTGTTAATGGTTTTTAAATGATGTTTTGGGCTAGGAAACTAGATGAAGTGATTTACTTCTCCTGTGTTGAATACAAAGATTTATGAACGAGCATGAGATTTTGAAAGAAAAGAAGAGAAAGTTTGAAATGCCATTGTTTTTCCAAGTTTTTCTAATTGAATATGCGGTTTTGGCAAATGGTGGTTTTTCTGGCAATGTATATCGTGGGTTTTAGCGTTGTTTTTGGGATGCGTACTGGGTGACATTCCTGTCACTCACGCGTGTTTTCCTTATCCCCTTTGTTTCAGGTGCTCAGGTGTAGGTGCAGTCTAGTCTGATGTATCTTTTCGAGCCACGTTTGCCGCACACAGGTCTGGGTGATTAGCTTTGTTTATTTATTTCTGTTATTTAGATTCTTTTAGCTACTCTTGGGTAGTTCTTGTACTGTTGTGTAACACCGGGACATGTTCATTACTGTATCTTACCCTTTACAATTTCCTCTTAAGGACCAACATCTGGAGCAAATATAGCAAACACCCTTCCCATGGTTGGTTGGCAAGGCGTGTCTCCAGCTAGCTTCAAACGATCAGGGCAACTCTTTTGAATATGTCCAGTCTTTCCACAGTTGTTGCACACTATGCTGCCCAGACTTCATTGTCGGTAGTTACATTCTGTTGTTACATGCCTCGTCCATCCACAAGACTAATTGTAGACACCCCGATTTTGAGACGGCTCGTAGGTGAATCCTCCTGAAGATGTTGCTTTGGATGTTGCAAGCTTAACCACTTTTGAATCCTATTTGACATTTTAATTAGCCCGTGATCATCGCACAAACCGACCACAAGCCTACGGTCCGACAGCTAGGTGAGAGCACAAAAGTGGCACACCAAGATGGCACACAAAGTTGGCGCACCAAGCTGACGCACCAACTTGGCGCACAAAGCTGGTGCACTCATTCGACACACCATACTGGCGCACGACCACTTCTCAAGCTGCTAGTTATTGGCTTTCCATCTTCTATGCTTGTAACCTTCACTTGCGAATATTTTTCACGAATCTACGCAAGGCTGTTGAGTTTCGAGGCCTTTTGCATCCCAAGGAGTTACCCTTTCATTCTCTTTAAAAGGCCCACCTTGGCAACTCATCTCTCTTAACAAGTCACTTTGCAACTCACCCACTTTTAGCAACCAACAACCCAACTTCCAGAGCACATTCCCTTGCATTCCTGAGCATTCCCAATCGTGTCCAAAGCAATAAGGAAGAGATACCTTGAGCCATCCAAGGAGGAGACATCATAGGTAAGGTAAGTTCCTTCACTCATTTCCATATGGATTTTACATGATAGAACCTGCAACTAGGTTGATATATTGTCAATATAGTGATGTTCTCTCGTATCTATTTATGTTATTTTGGATGTTCATGATGCTCCTTTTTGTATTCATTGCTTCTTTGTCATGATGATTCTGTGATCTCTGTTTTAGCAATGAATCATAAGTCTTATGTAGCCACAAGTATGGAACATGAACTGTAATGCATCCTCTTTACATGTCTTATCATTTCTGCATGCTCCTTAAGTCAACTAAATCACTGCATGAATCATAAGATCCATCAACAGTACTGCAGTCCATATAAACCCATGAACATGCAAGACTTGAGGAAAGAATGATAAGAGTGTTTTAATGCTTGTTTATTTAACATGACTAAGTTTCCTGGCATCTAGGTAGATGATTTGAATAATCAGTAACCCAATTCATTGCATGCATCTGGCCCAGATTCTGAAATCAGACTGCAGTCTGATTCAGAATTTCTAGGGTGCACCAAACTGGCGCAGCAAGTTGGCGCACCAACTTGGTCACAGGGTGCAGGCAGCTCATTTTGCATTATGATTTGCATGCCTTACTGTTTGTCCTCGACTTTGATTTTCCTAATGTTTTATCCCTGATATGCCAAGTTCTTGCTTGCATGATTTCAACATATAATAGTACTGTTTATTTTAGTTTTGCATCTAGTGAAGTCAGCCTACCACTGGGGACTGGTGAACTGGTTGCCCCATTGACTCTTGTTTGAAGAGTTCTTATGCAACAATCCATGATCCAGAACCGGGTAGCATGGTTGAAACCCTTTTGCTTTATTTAGTATAGGAGTTGTGTGGTCTCGTGTGAGGCATATTGCCCATGAGCACAAGACCCATATCATGTTTTCTTGGGTTTCCTCTTTCCTTTATGACCTTGTCGAAGAGGGGAAAACTCACTCACATGTGATCAAGTGTTTTAGATGTCCATGATGCATTTTCAGATGATTTTATGCATGTTTGCAAGATTTTATATCGCATGGTACATTAGTCTAGCTTATTGTCTGATCTGCATTTTTATAGGCGCACATAGGTGGCGCACCAGACTGGCGCACCTGTCTGGTGCACCACACAAGCGCACCTGCCTGTTTTTCACTGCATACAGATGCTTTTTGGCATGGAATTTAGCATGATTCTCGGTTTGCTTTGCCTTTCGTTTTTTTTGGGTGTCCTCCTGGATATATCAGGAGGACTCTAGTCTATTTTCATCCATTTTTATGCATAGTAGCTTAAATTTTGCATATAGTAAAGTGAGGATGAAAGCCACTCGGTGTTATTGGATCTTTGGTCATATCCGTGCAATATCTTTGCACCAGTGTTTGATCCACTGCTCGGGTGACCTTTCTGAGTATTAGGACACATCCTAGAGTCCCTCTATCCATGTTTAGCATAAGGCACCACTTGCATGTAGCATTGCATGGCATATCGCCCTTGGGCGTACAGAAACAGGCTGAAAAGCCAACATTTCATATAAGTAAATGAGAAACCCCATGAAAGACCGATTTTTCGGGCGCACGAGGGTGCCTAATACCTTCCTCATGCGTAATAGGGATCCTTGCCCATTTTCTGGTTCATGTTGACCTTTTCTATTGGTTTTAGTGCATAGTTTTATTATTTTAAAACGATTTTCCTCGTCTCCCGTTTTAAATAGACTAGGTGGTGACTCCTGCATTTTTATCATTTGCTTTCTATTGTTTTGCAGTGACTTTGCCAACCCTCGCGTATTTGGCCTTTTGCACCATGCCCGAGGCTGTCGCCGGCATGTTTACACTAACAAGGTCCTTGTTCTGAGCCACTGCTTGAACTAGTCTGGCTGTATTTAGCATTTCTCCTCTAGGCAACACTGCGGCTTTCCTCCATTACTGAATCCAAGTGCTCCTTCCTCTTCTTTCCAGATCTCCCCGAACTTTCAAAACCTGATACTCCAGAAGTGAATGGCCGTAAAGTGAACACCTTCCCCTTTTTCCTTGGAATGGTCTTCTATGAACAGTCTATGCTTGTCGTCATATCGAGCTACCAGGTCTACTACATCTGTTAAGGTTTGGCACTAATAGCCTAGAACCTTTGATCTAAGTGCTGGGTTCAATCCTTCCACAAACCTTTTGACTCTACGCTTTATCATATCAAAAGTCTGTGCGAACTATTCTAGCTAGGTGAAGGTCGCCTCGTATTCTACCACAGACATGTTGCCTTGCTTCAAATTTCAAAATTCTTTGTTCAACTTATCTTTCTCATGCTCTAGCAAATACTTTTCATAGAACGCGTCTTAGAAATCTTCTCAGGAGATCATTAATAGGTTGGAGTTGGGGAATTTCATCTGGTGCGTCGCCTTCCACCAGTGGTCAACGTCGCCTTTAAACTGGAATGTAGCAAGCCAAACCCACTTCTCCGCCGGGCATTCCATCCCTTCTAGTATTTTCTTTACTTCCAGTAGCTATGTCTACTCCTCTGGCTTGCCGCGGCCATCAAAGGTTGGCCTACTCAATCATCAGAACTATTTGAGCCACGGGTCTTCCTTAGCTCCATCTGAGTCGCCACCTCTAAGGGACTGAATGATCCCTTGCATCTTTTCTCCCAGATCTTGCTACATACCTCTTCATCCACTGTCTTCTTCTATCCTAGAGCTAGACGTAGAAGTGCTGCCCCTACCTCGGCCCCTACCTCGGCCTCTACCTCCAAGCATTATCTTTCTGCCACCACGAAAATATACAAATAGATCAGATACAATTACTTTTCTTTGTGTAGTCTTACAGAGCCACTACACCAAACACTACTATGCTGTGTACTTAGTGAAACCTAAACTCTAATACTACTCTGTAGCGTTCCATTGCAGTACATACCAGTACTACCCAAGCATTATTATTAATACAAAACTAAGAAAACTAATAAAATAATTAAAACTAACTAATTAGAACTTATGAGCGGCTAAGTGGCTTCAAAATCTTGCACTTGAACTAGATTGTACTTCTACTCTGCGCCTACAGACAAAAACACCAAATAAAATGCGTGAGTGACCTCAACAGTTATCTAGTACGCGTCTACCAAAAATCACAGTAAAAACTACGAGAAACCCACATATCATGATTATTAAAACCAGGCTAAAAAGACATTTCAAATCTATAAAATCCTATCATAATTTTCTAGAAATCCACTGTAACGCCCCCATACTACACAACAATACAGAAACTACCCAAACACAATTAATAGAGTCTAAATAACAGAATTAAATAATTAAAACTAAACACCCAGACCTGTGTGCGACAAAAGTGGCTCAAAAATGACGCACCAGACTAGACTGCACCTACACCAGAGCACCTGAAACAAGGAAAGAAGGAAAACACGCGTGAGTGACAGAAATGTCACCCAGTATGCACCCCAAGAACAACAACAAAAAAATGACAAAAGCATTGCATTGCTAGAAAACCTCGAAAAGACCACAACCTTCGAAAAGCCAACACACGTAGTTCGGTAAAATCAGTAAAGGATGCTATTTCAAAACTTTCTTTTCTTTTCCTTTCAAAGTCTCATGCTCATTAACAAATCTTTATGCACAATCCAGGAAGAGAAAACCATTTATATCTAGTTTCTAGCCCCAAAGTACCATTTAATCCATTAATATAAAACATCACAAATTAGGACTAGGAACTAGTCCAACACAAATCCACAATCCGTATTTCAAAACTGGTCACATCACTCTAGCCACAGGCGATCGACCTGGCCACAAGCAGTTGTCGAGGCTCCACTCCAACCATACTGCAGTGCCACGGTAGACTACCCCGTGCAGGAGTCCAACCGCCCCGGTCGCAGCCTCAAAATGTACCCTCACTGGTACAAGCACGGAGTGCATCCTCACGACGCCCTAGTGCCCGAGCACCTGGGGACTCTAAACCGAAACCCTACCAACACTAGCATTGAGGGTAATCCAGTTCTACCGTACCTTGGATTCTACAGTACCACCACAGTCTCGAAGCTCCTATCCCGAACCGTAACTTGGCAACCACAACCGAGGACAAGTCTCTGACATCTCTAGAGGTCTCACTACCCCTATCAACAAGCCCCAGTCTAAATGTAGTTCCTACAATTCTCGGAAATCTCTTTTAAACCATATGCAGTTTCTTATTTCAAAACATTTGGCAAAATCATTTTTCATTCGTAAAATTCTTTATAAATCTCACACATTATGTTTCACATTTCTCATCTATAGTTCTCAAATCATCCATTTACATTGGCATTCATTCATGGTTATTGTATCATGCATTCATCCCTCACATGGGTTCACATGCATTCCACATATTTCATGTTTCACAATTCATGGAAGGCATAATTAAAACAACATGTTTACATGCAACATCTCATAAATCATTTCCATGCATCTCATACATTTATCATGCATTTATCTAAATTTATTAACATTTTACAAAGCATTTCTTAATATAGTTCTGGGTCCTGATTCGGCATACTGAATAGGGTCCCAGTCGACCGAAAATCCCTGATTAGGTCGATTGAAATATTTCGGTATTCCGAATCTCTGTCAGTTTTATCAGTCCCCTACCAAATTGGTTGACCGAAATCATCCGGTCGTCCGAAAACTCCTGATTCGATCGACCGAATTACCCTCGATCGTCCGAATCAGTGGTCCAAGGAATCCTTATGGGAGCATTTCGACATACCGATCCCAGTTCGGCATACAGTTATTCCACGATTGCAGAAAACCTCCCCGGCCACCATCGTCTCTTCTCCCCAAAGTGGGAGTAAGGAGCAAACCCATCTAATCTACTTTAAAAATTACATGTAAAACATGAGATGTAGACTTCCAAGTCTACTTCAAAACCCCTTAATCCAAACGTAAAACCATTAAGCATGTTGTTCTATAGAAATTCATCAAGGCATAAGACTCATACAGAATCACTGTAGCATTCATCAAAAATACCCATGAAAATCTCACGAAACAACCACGAATCAACATTATATCTTCACAAACACATTATTCATCTCATTCCCAACATTTCCCCAATTTTTGCATGATTTATATATCTTTATTCAAGATTTAACCCTAATCCTCAACATGCCTTAACCGAGAATGGAAAGAGGAGGGGAGATGCGTACCTTCTCCAGCAAGCTCCGCAAGCCCAATGTGCTCCGAAGAGGCTCGACACAAGCCTCCTCCACTCGCACGACCTCCCCTGGCACAAGGCTCACTTCCCACTCTCGGCTCACCACCCGTCTTCTCCCTCTCACTCGCAGCTTGATCCCCCAACACTCGCCACCACCTCCTTCTCTTATCTCCACCACCTCGCCTGCCATACCCTGGATTCTCGCCGGCCACCACTGCCAAGGAAGGGACGGGACGAGAGGCCCTCCCGCTAGGGCTCACGTAGCTGGGAGAGAGGGGTCATAGGTCACAGAGAAGAGAGAGAGAGATTACAAGCATGGTTGGGCTCCTTTGACCCGGTCCAACCTCAAATGGGTCTCACCCCCAAACATGGGTCCCAAATTGTACAAACAGACCTACAAAGCCAAAGAAGTCACACCACCAGGGAAGACCAAGAACACAATTGCACTAGGAGAGACTATAATCAACAAACACAACCTTAATTACCCATTAACAAACCATATTCAAATAATACAGAAAATTCCATGGTTTTACATGAAATGGAAAACCAGGCACGGATGTTACATCCACTTTGCAATAGCATGCCTTTTCAAAACATCATCTTTTCCTTTAAAATTACATGCAATTTCAAATCATTCAGTACATTAAAACCTCATTTGAAATTGTCTCGGAAAAACCACACACACAGCATGAGCAAAATCAGTAGTGTTACCTTAGTCGTAGGTGACCTAGTCACAAACAGTTGCCAAAAACTCCCACTTCTCTCAACTACACTACCACGGTGAATCTCCTCATGTGAGGCTACGACCACCCTAGCCAACAAGCTTCAATTATCACATCATATCTTCACACGCACGGGGATGTGTCCTTTTGACGTCCCTAGGTGTCCAGAAACCTGAGGAATCCATCTCCAGACCTAGTCAACACCGACATAGTGGGTAATCTGATCTTTTTCACTCGGGCTCGCCATCGACAACAATGCCTTCAGATTCATAACCAATCTCACTAAGGTCTCACACCCCTATCGGTCACTGCCCTACAACTACTTAGATTTGACCAAAAATTGTGGAAAATCTTTTCAAAACTTGTGCATTTCTTTTTCAAAAACATGTTTCAAAAACCTTCTCATCACAACAATCGTTTCAATAGATCAAAACCAAAAGAATTATCCTTATTTATCAAAACTAGCTGCACTGCCAAGCGAGGTTGTGCTTGGAAAGTGTGCCACATAGGTGCGCTTGAAAAGTGTGCCACCTATGTGCACCCAAGGTAGATTTCCAAACTCAAAGCAGTTTCGTCGGAAATCGCCCTAAGTGGGAGCTTCTGGCGGACCTATCTTTGGCGCTCTAGAAATCTCGTAAAATACATGAAAATGACAGGCTCTAAGTTTACTACCTTTTAGGATAGGTTTCTTCAAATTTTGATTTATGAATCTTAAGATACAAAATTCTAAAACCAAAGATATCACTATGGACTAGTGTAGCATCACTTCCAAAAAAACCTTCAAAACTCACCATTAATTCATTGAAAATTCGAGATTCATTCTAAGCATCAAGAAATACTTTAATCTACCATTTAACTACTAAATTCGGTGAAATAAAGAAGAAAAGGAGGGGAATGCGTACTCTCAGACTGTCGGTGACTCTTCTTCTCCTTCCCCGACAAACCTTTGAGCTTTTTGGCAAGCTCTCCCTCTTCTCTCTCTCCAAGACCTCCCTTTCTTCCCTCTCTCCTCTTTGGCCCTCACACTTTATCTTGATGCCTCCCTTCGTCCTCTATTTATACCTCTCTGATTTCGCCATCTACCGTTGCCAAGGCTGTCGACAGCCATCCGAGCACGACATGGCAAGGGAACGACACCGGCTAGACGAGGTATGGACGACGCAGGGCATGACATGACAGGGTGAGGTGTGAAGGTTGCATAGGCGGTGGAACGGCACAACCATGTTTACTATGCTTTCAGACAATTGTGGTAGTTTACTGTTTACTGTACGTCAGGTTTGTGCACCTATAATGTGTGCCTATTTTGAGCATCAGGTTTGTGTGCCTGAATTACATTGCTTAGATTTTCAAATAATGTTAGAGAAACAAACACGAATTCTTTCGATTACCATTAAAAATTTACATAATTACAGGTAATCAAGTCCCAACTCATCCAAATATCACTCCTTAGTACATGGTTACATCCATTCTGGATTTCTGAGCTTACAAATTTACGAATATTACACTATTGGACCAGACTTTAATCCAACAATATCAGTTAAGACGCTTAATCAACAAACGACTAATGTTCTTATGCTTCATGTGGTGTTTTCTAATTTTTACTCTTCTATTAAATTCATGACTTTAGGAATAGCTAAATTGATTGTCAAATAAAGTAGAGGCACACATAAATCACTACCATTTTGAATATTAATGTTATTCTATTATTAAGCATCCACAATTTGAAAATAAATGTTATCCTATTTTCAAGTGGCACTTTTATCACCTCATGATTGTGAAGAAGCCTTCTTCATTATCCTTTTTTAATGGAAATTTTAAAATTGAAGAAGTAGATCATATATATTCTTGTAATCTTCTTATTCTATATTAGAAGATACAACAAGTACAAGCAACAATTTTGGTAGCCAGAATATATGAAATTTGAAAAGCATAAAATGGAGAAACTCTTCCATCATTATTAACTTCGTGATGGTCTTGTGTTCATTCTAATGGCTACTTGTGGCTGAGTAGAAAAATGTCCTAATGTGATTTTCTCTCAAGTACTAAATTGTGTGAATTAATTGCAGTCCTAGTGTCTGTCTCAGTTCTTGATTGATTGTATTGATGATGTATTGTTGGTGTGTCTTCTCCACACTTCAAATGCATTTTTATTCACGTTGTCAAGGAGTTTGACATTATCATAAAGCTAATAAAACTTGAGGGCCTCGAAGTAAAGAGAGCAAAAGTAGAAAATGAAGAAGGATAAACAAGTGGCAAAATGTTCCTAAGAAAAAAGGCAAGTTAACTAGCACATTGTTTTTCTTTAATCGATATTCCTAGACATGGAAATTGGGTTGGGCCGGCCCGACGCAGCCCTGGCCCGACAATCCCAGTCGTGGGCTAGGCTGGGCTAGGCCTGCCGTGGGCCGTGGGTCGTGCCGGGCCTAAGGGCAAGGCCCGCTTGACCCAGTTTGGCCCGTGAAACGGTCTAGGCCGGCCCGCCTAGAGAAAAAAGAAAAGCTAGCGCACCATCCTGGCACACTAGCATGGCGCACCATCCTGGCGCATCGGCCTGGTCCAAAGGACCGTTGCACAACGACTACATATATGGCCGTTGCTATGCAATGGCTATAACACTATTTTTTTAAAAAAGATTCTATCCATTTATGCTATAAATACCCCCTCCCCCCCACTCCATTCATTTTTTTTTCACAACTCAATCTTCTCTTCTCTTCTTCACTACAACTTTCTCTATTACAACTTTCTCCCAACTTTCAAGTGAGGATTTTCAAGTGAAAATTTCGTTGTTTGGCTTTAGATCCACCCTGGCTTCTACTCTTCAGTCTCCACGCGACACCAGCTGAGCCAACAACTAAAAAATTTCTCTACTTCTAATCCCTCCAAATTCTTTACTTCTAATCCCTCCATTTTTGGGTTTTGGTTTTTGTGGGTTAAGGATTTTATTATTTTTTATTCATTTTTTATATTAAAATGGAAAATATTGGTAATGTTGGTAGCCATGAATATATCCCTAGTATAGAGTCAGATCAACCTCACTTTACCTCAACACATACTGCACAGTCCACAACTACTAAAAAAACTAGGAAACAAAGTTCTTAGGCTTGGGAGCATGTTACAATAGACCCTGTAGATCAAACTAGGTGTTACTGTAATTATTGTAATACCACATAAACATGTCCTAGGGGAGGGGATGTAGGTCATATATGTAGACATTTACAAAAATGTATACCTAAACATAATAAAGATGATAATACAGATCTAAAACAATCGAAATTATAAGTAGGATCTAGTGGTATAACTAAATTTATAGTACAAGACGAACAACTATTTTCTTTTTGTGAAAATAAACATTTTGAATCATGCATGCAAAATTAGTTAAATCCACAGTTTAAAAGTTTTTCTAGAAATACAACAAGAAATATAATTTATAAGACATTTAAAAAAGATAAAAAAGATTTAATTGGAATATTTTTGAGTTTATTATGTAAAACATCATTAATATGTTATGTTTGGACTGGTCCAAATAATTTTCCATATTTATGTTTAACTGTACATTAGATAGACATACAATGAAATTTACAAAAAAGATTAATTGCTTTTAAAGTTTTTGATTATCCACATACTAGTAAAGCTATATCAAATATGATAGAAGATATTACTAAAAAATATAATATATTTTTTAAAATAAATACAATATCATTTGATAATGCATCTAATAATAATGGTGCAATAGAATTATTAAGAAGGAATATAAAACCAATATTAAATGGTGATTTTGTTATAAGTGTTGTTGTCATATCTTAAATTTAATTGTACAAGATGGTATAGAATACATTAGACCTTATATAGAAATATTAGAAAAGCTATTTTATTTATTCGAACATCAGCTAAAAGATATTAAGAATTTAGACATGTATGTGCACAAAATGGTTTAAAACCTAGAAAATTTAAGTTAGATGTTCAACATAGATGGAATTCAACTTATGATATGTTAAGTTCATGTATATCTTATAATCATATACTTACAGGATTTTATAATGCAAAATCTAA
>JAMKQA010037267.1:0-15752 GCA_024699735.1 Posidonia australis | reverse complement strand
CTTTGCCTATGGGAAAACTGTATACCCGATTAAATTCAGGCATAGTTGGGACATCTGCTCCTCTTCCCCCCCACACAGAATACCTTCCCTGCATGGCCTAAGCAAACATCTCAGCCCTTCTCATCTAGGAACTTGCAACCAATAAGGAAACCTTTTAAAAATAGTAAAGGTTGACGAGGTAACAATAGTGGGAAGAACCCCAAATCTGGGAAGAATGTCTAGACGAGATCTACTTCCACTGCACCTCCTCTGTCTTCTGTTCATAACACAGCTGGAATATTACCCACCCCTTCAGCTTATGGGTCAACAATATCAACTCCATCTTCACTGGTTGGTACCCCTCTCCCTCCCCCTCAGAGATCAAATCCATCTGATCCCAATGTTGCTTCCACCTGGGTGGAAACTGAGATTAGAGCCAGAAACCTCTCTCTGGCAAAATTCAAAAAAGTAATGACAATCTATGATTGTCTGGAGCAAGATGATCTGGGTACCTTTACTTCTGAGAAGCCACCTTCGCGGCCTCCTACGCCTGTGCATGCACCAGATAATGTTCATCAATCATTTGTAGATTATGATAATGATTTTAATTATAGCTCTGCTTCCAACAGTGTCCATGATTTATCTTCTTCCAATAAGGTTTCCCTGGTTAATTCTGAGGTTAACCAAGTGGACCTGTTACTTTGGGACTCTTATGATCATTTCCAATCATTCTGTGAGAATATTGGTATCTCATTGGCTTCTAAAAATGAGTCAATATCCTTCTTTAATCAAGTTAGGCAGGATCAGGGCAAAGAGTACATTAATTTGGAAGATCCTTTTGTGTCCTCTGTGAGGATAGGATCCTCTGTTTCTCCCATTAACTTTTTATGATTATAGCAGCCTGGAACATTAGAGGTTTGGGTTCAGGTCATAAGAGGAGAGAGTTAAAAGAATTTATTATATCCAACAAATGTGATGTTATCATTGTCAGTGAAACTAAGAAGGAAGAGTTTACTGAAGGGTCTCTTAGGCTTATAGGAGGTAAAAAAATAAATTCCTGGTCTTTGGTGTCCTCTACAGGAGCATCGGGGGACATCCTAATTGGCTGGGATAGCAGGATATTAAAGGAAATCAGGTGCATTACCTCCAATTACTGTCTCTCAATAAACTTTAAAAATCTAGGTGATAATTTGGACTGGTGGCTCACTAGGGTATATGGTCCCTGTGATCATAACCTGAAACCCCTATTTATCGAAGAGTTACATTATATTAGTACACTTGTTAATAATCACTGGATTCTGGGAGGAGATTTTAATGTGATTAGGTTCCCCAGTGAGCATTCCCTCCATACTAATAGAACTTCCCACATGGATAGATTTAACGATTTCATTGATCAGAATTCCTTGATTGACTTCTCTCCAAATAATTTCTCCTTCACTTAGTCAAATTTTCATGACCATCCCACATTAGTAAAGCTTGATCGTTTTCTAGTCTCCCCAGACTGGTCTGGGAAATTCCCTGATGCTTTCTGTTCTGGTAAAGCCAGAATTGTGTCGGATCATATCCCAATCATAGTTAATACCATGGCCCCTAATTGGAGTCCCCCCTTCAGATTCTATAAATCTTGGTTTTGTTTAGAGGGATTTGAACAATTAATTAAGGACTACTGGTGGCAGAATGGTTATCCTCTTTCTCAATCCTCTCCTGTATCTGAGTTCAGCTTTAAATTGAAAAATCTAAAAGCCCTAATCAAGAAATGGATAGCTCCTATTAAAGCAAATAGAGTTAAAAGACTCAGATCTATTGAATCCCAAATTCAGGACTTGGATGTGCAAGCTGAACAATCTGACAATATTAACTGGGTGGAGAAAAAGGCCCTGAGACTAGAACATCTTGACCTTCTTAAAGAACAGGAGGTGTATTGGAGACAAAAATCTAGAATTCAATGGTTGAATGAAGAGGATTTTAACACTTCCTTTTTCCACAATATGGTAAAATGCCATAGGAGGGCTAATAACATTTCTTCTCTTCTCATTAATAACTCCATAACTATATCCCAAATGGAGATTTGTAGAGAAATTGAGAATCATTTTACTAAGCTTTTTAATAAGGACTGCAGTATTCATATGTCCTTTAATTGGGATGTCCTTATCCCAGTTAAAATATCTTCCCCTGAACAGTTAGAGATCTCTTTTGAGGAAGAAGAGATTAGATCCAGTGTGTTCCATTTAGCTGGGGACAAATCTCCAAGCCCTGATGGCTTCCCTTTGATCTTTTTTCAGCATTACTGGGATTTGATGAAAACTGAATTAGTTAACATCTTCCAGTCCTTCCATTCTTCCAATAATTCTGATTTTCTTTCTGCAATTAATCAGACCTTCATTGCACTTATTCCTAAGAAACCGGGAGCCATTAGGATTCAAGATTTTAGACCTATTAGTTTAGTTAATAGTTTGTACAAAATCATTACTACAACTCTGGCTTCTAGGCTGTCGCCAGTGCTGAACACAGCCATTGATGCTTCTTAGAGTGCCTTTTTGGCTGGAAGATTTATTGGGGATTGTTTCCTAGTAGCGCAAGAAACTCTACACTTCATGAGGTCTTCTAATATCAAGGGCTATATTCTTAAAATAGACTTTGAAAAAGCATTTGACAATATCAATTGGCATTTTTTGTTAGATTCACTTTTTGGAATGGGTTTTGAGGATAAGTGGATCTCCTGGATCCGAATGTGTATATCTTCTGCTAAGTTCTCTATTTTAATCAATGGCTCACCTAAAGGTTTCTTTGGGGCATCCAATGGGTTAAGACAGGGTGATCCCTTATCTCCTTTACTATTTATCATAGCCACAAATGTGTTGAACTCTATGCTGCAGGCAGCTAAGAGAAGTAATTTAATTTCTGGGATTAATTTCCCTCATGAAGGTTCATCCCTGGTCAATCTGCAATATGCAGATGATACTCTTTTATTCTTGCCAGACTGTATTGAGAATATGATTAATATTAAAAGAATTTTATGCTATTTTCAGACTTGTTCTGGGTTAAAAATCAATTTTCATAAGTCTTCTCTTACTGGTGGGGTGTTACTCAGACTTCTTTATTATCCTCATGTGACATTATGGGGTGTGTTAAGGCTGACCTCCCACTCATGTACCTAGGACTACCTCTACACTTTAAAAGAGCCACTGTTAGCAGTTGGATACCTGTGATAGGAAAAAATTCTAAGAAACTATCCTCTTGGAAGGCCAGGCACTTGTCTTTAGGGGGCAAGTTGGTCTTGGTTAATGTTGTCTTATCAGCAATTCCCACATATTACATGTCCATCCTACATATGCCTCTAGAGATTGAGAAAAGGATTGATACCCTAAGAAGCAAATTTTTGTGGAATTCCTTATCCCCAAATCAAAAATGGATGCACTTAATTAAGTGGTCTAATATTTGCAGACCAAAACAACAAAATGGTTGGGGAATATTTTAATTTAAGAAACTTCAGTGTAGCGTTAAAAACCAAGCTGATATGGCAATTCTTTTCCAGTCAACACTGTCCTGTTTGGAAAATACTATTAAGGGCTAGATATCTGCACAGGGGACCTGGAGCTATTCTGAACTCCTCTGCTCTTATCTGTTCCCCTCAGTGGAGTTGCATCAAACAAGGCTTTAATTTCTTTAATTGTTTTACTACTGCCAATGTTTGTAATGGTATTAACACAATATTTTGAAATCAAAAGTGGTGGAATAATATCCCTTTAAAAACCATCTTACCTGAATTATATAGTATAGTCAGATTTAAGAAGGCTTCTGTCAGAGCAACTATGGATTTGTTTTCATCAGACTTTAACAGATTGTTTAATCTACCCTATTGTTATCTATTTGACCCATAGCACTTCAATCTCAGCTAGAATGCTTTGATAACATTATGCAATCCCAAAATTTGGGTACCAGTGAGGACATCTTCAATTGGTTACCATCCAAGAATTGTACTTTTTCTTTCAAGGCGGCATACAATTTATTTAATGATGGGGGTCTTCGCAATTCCTTTTATAAATGTTTGTGGGAAAGTAATACACCTTTGAAAATTAAGCTTTTCTCCTAGTTAGTTATTAAGAAAAGAATTTAACAAAGGAGAATCTACTCAAGAGAGGCTGGTTTGGGTCTTCATTGTGCATCTTTTGCTCTGCTCATACAGAGAGTAATAATCATCTGTTTTTAAATTGTAGTTTTGCTAGGGGTATCTGGCGATTTTTTCTGGCTTCTGATCTATATCCTGCTTTTTTCGAGTTGTTGATCTGTTTCTGTTTTTTCTCCATCTAAAATTTGATTTATCATCTTCTAGTTGGACCTTGTTACTTCAAATCATTCTCTGGTTGATTTGGAAAGAAAGAAACAATAGGATTTTTCGTAATTCAGTTAGATCATACTCTTTGGTCATACATGATATTATTTCACTGATGCATTTTTTGGTAGAAACGCTTGTTTCAGGTTTCGAGAAGAATGAAATACTACAATATACATCTGATATGGCTTCACAGATGGTGGAGTCTTCCATTCCCCCTTCTTTTCCTTCATCCTCAAGAATTCCACCTGAGGAGGATTCTCTGAACAATTTGGAGAATCCTGAGGCGTGATATTGCCCTATATGTTTAAGAACTATTTCTACTGTTAGTTACTGATTCGTACTTCTAATTTGGTTCCCAATTTTGATACATTTTAAGAAGACTCTAAGGCCTGAGGTTCTGTAATATTTGATCATGATAATGTACTTACTTGACTTTTTTTACCTTTGAAATAACAAACTCTTAAAACGTTAACCAAAAAAGAAAGAAAAGAGCATTACGTGAATCTTCTGTTAGCTGTCTGCAATCGTTCCTTGCTTCTCCTTTCACTCGGACTCCTTTTTTCAAAAAAATCCACATTGCACAGATGCAGGCAATCGATCGTGGACCAAGAGTATCTCGGAAATTTTTATCGTGAACTCCCAAAAACATAAAATGATTCTCCTGATTTCGTTAAATTTCGATGATAACATTAAAGCAGAAATAGGACTTTACCCGCTTAAAAAAGTCCCCAAGTTCCAAACCATTTTCAAATTCAAGTACCCTATCTCGAAAGAAAGGAAAAAAATCAAATGTCGAAATTCCAAATCGTTCATATAATCCCCTAAAATATCCAAAATGTCCAAAAGAAAAGTCGGGGTTAGTTGAAATCAAACATTCAAACTTCTGTTCTCCATTTTTTCCCCCTCCCTAGAATAATAAACAAAGAAAAGTCAAAAGAAAGCACAAGCCAAAGACCCAAAATTCCTCCCTCCAGCCAAGAAAATTAACTATGCCCATCAAAAAGGTACTTGTACCAGACGAAGTGAAGAGAGAGCTCCAACAACACTTCAACGACCTCCAACGCGATTGGGAGACCTACAAGAAGTCCTCCACCATCACACGCCACTGCCGGAACATCGAGACCGAGCCTGACGAACCCGTCGAGATCTCCGACGACAACTCGCTTTCACCATCGGAGGGATGGGGGACGAGAGACGTCCACCGGGCGGTGGAGGAGGTCGTGCGTGAGAGACGTGCCGCCATTAAGAGTGGCAGGCTGAAAGGGAGGTGCTTGCTTGAAGCTCTGGAGAAAGCAGCCATGGAGGAGAACGGTAGTGTTTGCTCCTCTGAGTTGATCCAAGGAAGCAAGGAGGGACGAGATGTGCAAGAAGGTAGCGGTACGAGGTCGCCGTGTTGCTGCAGTACTTCTTCGTTTCCGGACCATGGCAGCAGCAACACCATTTCTGAGGAGGAGGAGGAGGAGGAGGAGGAGGAGGAGGAGGGGGAGTTGGTTGGTGCAACGACAGCAGCAAGCGCAAGAAGATATGGGAGGTGGATTGTTGTGATGACATGGGCTGCTATTCTCGCTGTGATAGTGGTTGTTGGATACATCTCTTTGTTTGGATTTTCTGGGGAAGATGAAGTTGGAGATTGGTTGGTTCCTACGTGACATTTGATAGTGTATGTATATCTAGGGTTTCTTTTGTTATACCATGCATTGAGCTTGAATTCATATGGTGGTTTTGTAACAAAATTTGGTTTTGTTTTGTCTCCTTTAGGTTTATTTTGTTTTTGTCTCCTTTCGAGTCACTCATGATCCAAAGCATGCTTTGTAAACTGATTTTTTTCTTTGGTTGCTTGACTACAAGTTCCATTCCCTCTTTAGTTCGATCATTTTTCTCAAGGCCAACTCAGGCAGACCCCTCTGTGATGGAGCCATGGAACCACCAGGCCACTGTGAGAGGTTCGCCTGAGTCAGCCCCTCCTACAGTCGACGTAAGAAGAATTTAGTTGTTTTTTTTAGGTAACAGTAAGTTATATTATTATGATTCTGAGTCGCCATCAAGAGAAAGGTAATGTCTATATTACAATTTTCGGGAACATAGAATCCCAATGTTAATACTAAAGACAACAAAAAATGTCATTGTCTAATTATAACATACAACTAAAATAGAATTTTCAGAGAAATTGATTAAGGAAGAATTAATCAGCAAAAGAGTTTCCAGTCGGATTTGAGGATTGATCAGTTGAGGGAGTTTGATTCTGTGGAGTAGTATTGTTGCTATTCTTCAACATCCATGCCTACTGCATTTGTGAAACTGAATGGAGAGTTTTCTTATTTTCAAAACCTGAACTCAAATTATCTATCCAAGAGTTCATAAGAGATATAATTTCAAAAATATTCAATATAAAAGTAGAGACTTTTCCTTTAAAAAATCTATTTTTTTTCCTTCCACATGCACCAAATCAAAAAGAATTTAGTTGTTTCTACACATGAAGATAGAAGAGACAAAAGAAAATTCAAATTTTGGTTCAAACCTAGGTTGATTGATGATGTCGTAAATAAACTAACTAAAAGTTATAATGAATGAGATCTAATGGAAAAACGAGCATATATGAGATTGGGACTTAAAGGCACCATTTCTAGTATCGAACTCAACTGTTAGATAAAGACTAGGAACATCCTAGACATGCACTAAGGTAAGCAAAATACACATTGTCACCAGTAAAACATGTTGGTATCATGCTGGATGTCGTGCAATATGAATAAGAATATTACAAGAATATCACCCTCCCTTTGTATAGTTTATACTAGTTGAGAAAAATGGAAAATATATAGATGTATAACCATAGGAATGTCTTTATACAAACACATAATAAATCATCATGTACATTTATACAATCAAGGAAATACTCTTAGTTATGTACAGGTTCTAGTATAGATGTGCAACCATACAATAAACAAAATGGTCTTGTATAGTTGTGTAGAGAATCTATTACAACTATGCAATTGTACGATTATAAGATTGCTCTTATACAAACATATATTCTCTTGTACAATTAACTTATACAAATTGGATCCAAAAGAAAGAATTAAATCAAAATCTTGTTGATAGAGACATTTGACCATGTGAACATAAAATACGATCATTTTAGAAGTAAAAAAATTCTTGAAAAAATCACAAAAAAATGTGTATCTCCATGCCAAATTAAATAAAAAACTTGTAGATAAATATCTTCTAATCACATGGACATGCAATACAATAATCTGACAAAGAAACACAAATTTCAAAAACAACTCCAAAAAATGTGTTTCTCTACTTACTCATAGTTTTAGTCAAACTAAAGAATCAAATAAGACTTCTAATAGTTGGATTGAAAATTTCCAATTTAAATCAAATTTTAGTAGATAGATATTGTCTAAACATGGGGACTTAAAGTACAATCATTTACAGCGTAAAAAAAAACTTAAAATCTAAAAAAAATATATGTAACTCCACTAGTTTAAAGTTGTAGTCAAATTCTAAAATCACTTAAAGTTTCCATGAGTAGGATTGTAAAATGTCAAACTAAATCAAAATCTCGTAGATAAATATCATCCAATCATGTGGACACAAAATATGATCTTCTTACATAGAATGAAATTTTAAAAGAAAAACAAAAGAAAGTGCATGTACACTAGCTCATAATTTTAGTCAAACTAACTCACATTAAGTTTCTATGAATTAGATTGGAAAATGCTGAATTAAATTAAATTATTAATTGTAGATAAATATTGTATGGTCATTTAGTCAGCAAATATGATAATTTTATAGATAAATATAATTTTTTGTGTGAAATCTCCATTAGCTCATAGTTTTAGTCAAACTGAAATGTCACATAAAGCTTTGATTAATTGTTATTTTAAATGCCAAATTCAATGAAAGCCTTGTAGAAAAAAATCATTTGCTTATGTGGACATAAATACGATAATCTTACAATTGCAAAGTAAGATTTTTTTTAAAATCCAAAAAATGTGTATCTATATTGGCTCATAATTTTAATTATACTAAAGAATCACATAATGCTTCTAAGAATTGGAACTGAAAATGGTGAATTAAATCAAAATTTTATAGATAGAGATCATTTGGTCATGTAGCCATGAAATACGATCATTTTACAAAGGAATTTTTTTTAAAAAAATCTTGAAAATATTTTTATCTACACAAGCTCACAGTTTCGATGAAACTAAAGAATCATATAATGTTTCTGAGAATTGGATTGAGAAGGATCCAATATAATAAAAATCTTGTAGATAAAGATTGTTTGATCAGAGAACGTGAAATGTGATAATTATAGAGCAACAGTAATAAGATCTCAAAATAAGGAAGATTAGGTTTAATTAGTTTAGTTATTTGTATTTATTTCATGAGATTTCCAATAGTACATACTCCAACAATTGTCTTTATAAACTTTATTTTAGCCTATATTAAAGTATTCTCATCATTTAATTTCAATTTAATACAATTTACAACAGATTTATATGGAGTTTGCTAATACTTGTATTTTTTGATATTATATTTTACCATTGTTCTTTTTTGACAATAAAATAACTAGTTATTATGAATTAGACATAATTTATTATTATCACGCTTAATTTTGGTTTACAACTAGTTTCATCATCGTACTATTGTTAGTTCGAGTTGGAGCTACACTTTAGATTTATATAAGATAGACTAGTAATAATTTATTATTTATGCTTAAATTGGTGTGGACTTTTACTTATTAGTTTTGATCATTCGTAGTCATTTTTATTTTAATTATTGTTTTTCAATCACTAAATATTAGTATTACTTGTGCATAATTAGTAACTTTATTCGTGGCTATTCTTAATATATTTTTTAAAATTTCTTTAGTATATCTAATCATTAAATGATGGTTTGTAGTTATAGGAAAAATGAGGATAAGATGAAAGGTGAAATTATAGTTAAAATTGGAAACTTGTTAGGAGTTTAAATAATTTATAAGGAGTAAAATGATATTTCTTTTTCTAAGTCTTTTAACATTGATTAGGAGCAATGTTATTTTGTCCCAGCAGTCAACAAAGATATTAGGGACAATTGTCAAGCCCTTTGTATTGGGGCAATTATCAGAATAAGGAGATTTGATCAGGAGTATTGGTAGACTTACTAGAAGTATTTGAGTGAAAAATCTGATTAGACAAGCAACTGTGCCATTACGCTTTTGGCATTTGCCTGGCAATGCCAAAAGACCTAGAAAACTGTGCAAATATGCAATAGGCGTAACCTGTAGCGGATTCAAAATTTGATTTTATAGTGATCATAGCATAATGTCAATAATGAAATAAGGTATGGTATGTTGGAGGGTTTTTTCCCATTTCGTACAAAACTCAAACAAAAATCTACGATAATGATGAATGGTGCCTAATATATTTGTAAATTAAAAATTAAAATTATTTTTATTGAAATTGAAATACTAAACGTCAGAAGACAACTTGTTTTGAAACAAAAGAAGTATCCAAATTACATGACTTTTGCGTTTAAACCTATTATACAACATAGAATACATAAATCAATTGGATCTTCAATTTTCAATTTATATATATAACCTTATAGACCTCACCAAAGATGGACCTTATCTAATAAAAATCATATTTTTAAAAAACTAAGTTGTTTGCAATCACTTGGGTAAGTAATAAAGGCTCTTTGTTGGTGTATAAATAATAAAAGTTTCAATTTCACGAATATTAGGAAAATTAGTTATTTAAAAAAATGAGTAAGTGATTTCAAACTTGATATTTGGAGTAGTGGTTGTAAGTGATAACTACTAAATTTAATATTTTTTGGCAATGGTAAGTAGTATTAGATATCTATCCTAAGGAAAAAAATTCCAAGGAAATCAGGAGTCCATAGTGTACAAAATAAAACACAGAAAGAGTAAGGCAATGTTCATGCCATTAGTACAGACCAACCAGCGAAGTTGGCAATAAAGTTCAATTATATAAAAAGCTATTAACACTACTGCTCCATGTCTTCAGCAGCAGCAGCTTGTTGTAAGATGGAATCAATAGAGGATGGAGGAGCATCTGAAGAAGCTGTGTGATTCTCAGCCCAAGCAGCTTTCATAGAGGTTAATGAATTCCTCAGATCCTCCTTCTCAAACCCTGATAAAAGAGAATCTAACCATTGCCCCATTAGTCCAATGATATCGGAAATAATAATATAAGAAGGTTTAAAAGAACTACGAAAAATATAATGTATATTTTTTTTTATTTAATTATCAATGACAAGATACCACGTGACCAATCAAAACATAAATACGAACATCTAAGCAAAATTTGAAAATTGAGACTAAATTCTTACTATTTAAACTTAAATTGTATACATTTATTAAAGGATTTTTTTTTTGACCATCCTTACTTGTACGTGGAAAGTTGACCGTACCAAATATTTCATGAGTAGTTTAAAATTATTCTGAGTACCTACTATATTTTAAAAGTATTATTAAATAAAGTATAGTTCATTTAGTACGTGGCTATTACTGAGTAATTAGAATCAGTTCTAATAGATGTAAAACTTATATATATATATATATATATATATATATATATGTATGTATATATATTTATATGTATATATAATATTTCCTTGTAGACTAAGAGTTCAATAAATTCTAGAAGATTAATTTGTGTCGCATGATGCAAAGTGGTGACGTTATGGACAGAAGGGTGCGCATCACGGAGCTCAATGAGAATTCAAAGAAAGTCTGACCTCTCTCCTCCTGAATTTGAACATCGCCAATTCATCATGACCTCTTCTCAGGAGGCCCAGCTGTCCATTATCTCACCAATCTTGCGATAATAAACATTAATTTGTTTGCATGCAAGCTATCTTTCTACAGATTCCGAAGGAAGGTTAACATGTGTATAGGATATGTATGCAGTCAATGCCTGGAACTCTTGCGCTGGTTTCTTTCTGCTACTGCAGTTGTGCCGCTAGTATTGTGGCAGCCTTTGACGGTGAGGAAGATGCCTCTTGGCTGGGGCGATAGTTGCTACCGTCCATGACAATAGCATCCCAATGAATTGTATAACATGCAGCACAGAATTCCCCTCAAATCCCATGTACCCATAACCGCATGCTGTGTCTGTTTTGTATTGGGCATCTTCACCACGTACTGTCGCCGTCGACGTTTTTATGTTTTTTTTTGAAATTAATAGATATATTTTTTTTTGCTTTGTGTAATTTGTAAAATTCGAATCTAAAAGGAAATTGTGAACTTCACTTCTCCTGATCAACTACACCATAACAGTTAATTTTGTCTACGACTCTACATTGTAAACATAGAACTTTGACACCGTTAAATGAAACACTGTGAATGCCAAAACCTTGTGATTTCGTAGTCACTATGAAAATTTGAGTCTTAATGTTTGATAAAATTTTAGAAAAGAAACAAGAACGAGAAAAGAATATGTAACTTTTGTTGTAAGATCCTTGATAGATGTCTCCTACTAGATGGTCATCACATGGGGACGACAGAGGAGTCCAATAGCAACAGGCCGACACGACAACAAATAGAAAGGAAGAGATGTATCAATGGTTAGAGGCCATTACAGAATCGAGAGATTAACCATCCCAATAGTAATTAAATTGACTAAGAGAAATGGATTTCACACATCTCTCTCTGTGAATTGGATCCAATTTGAATCATGCATGTTGAGACACTTTTCCAATTAATATACTATCTCGTGTTAAAAGACAAAAACCGAGACAATAATGGCCTACCGTCACGATTTCCCAACAAAGGAGATGAGGGAGTTGTCTACATGTGATAAAGGATAGTATTGTAATATTGTATTGATATAGAATGCTTTAGATAGGACATTCGTTAATCAATCATTTGCTGTAGCTCTCCCTGTATAAAGTGATGAGTATGACCCACGAAAGCGTCTAGTTGGGGCATTAATCTTGTGTACTCTTCCTTCCTCACATCTTCTCTTTCACTTTCTTTCTCTTTTTTCTCTCTCACATGATATCAACCTAACCTTGGTCCTTTTCTTTCTTCATCTATCGTTCTCATCATAGGAGATACTACATCTTCAATTGTCCACCCCTCTTCCACCAGCATACCTTCTTCCCTCCCCACTTCCTTTAATATCAGCTATCATTTTTATATTCCCATAGATCAAGCTTCATATCTATGTTGGATGAACCAATTCTAGATGGTTCTCAACATCCATGATCCCTCCTCCATCATTTCTGACCCTCCTCCTCCATCTTCAGTGATGGCATTGTTAACTTGGCCTATACTTCCTAGAAGAAGGCCGACTAGCTAGTCCTCAATTGGATAAAAGTCACCATCAATACCTCTATCTAGACCATCCTTTTACCATGCAATACTGGATCGAAAGCCTAGCAGCTCCTTGAACGATGCCTTTTACTGGCATATAAAATCCACATAAACACCTTAATAGATAATCTTCATAATCTAAAGAAAACCTCTACTACTTCCATGTTGGATTATCTCATACAGGCAAAAACTCATGTCGATGCATGAGCGACATGAGTTTAGGACATGCCAAAGTTGAAATACTGAACTCCAAGTTGATTGATTATGTTATTCATGGTTTAGGACATGAATATAAAGAGTTTATCACCTCTTTATAATTCATACATCACTTTCTTTTGATGACTTGTATAATTTGTTTATTACGGAAGATTATATTTAGAAGTGTCTCTCTCCTACTTCGACGTCTGACGTAGCTTTTACTATTGACTCTTCCACTACACAATCTGGAGGCTGTTCTAGTAGCCGTGGTCATGGACAACACCATCGTGGAAGAAGACGTAGACAGGGATGGAGACAACGGATTCCACATTATTTACAGGGAGCTTATTTTCCTGGCTATTCTCCTCGTGCTTTTGGTCACTACTTTTCTCCAAGTCCCTCTACCTGACCACCGCTTCTCCCCACACTACCTTCCCTAAACACTTCCATCGCCCACCAAATACACAACAAACTTGACGCAACTTTGCTTTTATTGCTAACTCCTTGGTTGATTCCCTCAATGGTGCTTCACTACAAGATTGCAACAGTACTTGGTATTTAGACTCTGATGCATCACAACACGTGACACCCACTTTGTCGACTCTATCCGATGTCCGAACTTACACTGGTAACGACACTGTCCTCGTTGGTGATGGCTAGCAGTTGCCTATTTCACACACTAGCCACTTTATCCTTCATACATCTTCGAATTCATTTCCTCTCTGTATTGTGTTATATGTACCTTCTTTGGCAAAGAATCTATTGCCCATTCAATATTTTGCTCAAGATAATGGTTGCCAATTCATTATGGATGGTGATGGTTTTGTGATAAAGGACAAGAAAACTAGATAAAGTCGATTAAATGACCTTAGCTTCGATGGAGTTTACAAGGTTATGAGCACATCTTCGGCCACCTACAAAGCCCTTTATACAGCTCTTTACGGTACTAAGATTTCTCATCTCCCAGCACCTACATGGCACGCCTCTTTAGGACATCCATCCTTTCCAGTACTAAGATTTCTCATCTCCAAAGCTGCTATATCAGCTCACTCTCTTTCTTCTTTCTAGAACAACAAGTGTTTTATCCGTCCTCTTGGCAAAGCCACCAAGCTACCCTTTTCTCATCAAGACACTATCTCTTCTCGCCCTCTCAACTTGTTCTTCGCTGATGTTTGGGGACCTACCTCAACTATCTCCAGAAAAGGCTTTCGATTTTATTTATCTATAGTGGATGATTGTACCTAGTTTACATGGATATTTCCTTTGTACAAAAAGTCTAATGTATCTCTCATTGTTTTTAATTTTATTAAGCAAATTGAAACCAGTTTTCTAGTCATATAAAATCTTTACGGATGAACAGAGGGGGTGAGTTTCTTAACAGCCATTTTCGTATGAACCTTCAACAACACGGTATTCTTCACAGAATCACTTGTCCTTATACATCAAAACAAAATGACTTTATCAAACATAAGCATCGACATATGGTAGACATGGGATGATGTCTTCTTCAACAATCCTCTTTTTCTATGGTTTTCTAGTATGACGCCTTCTCCACAATCATTATGCTTATCAATTGGCTCCCTTCTCTAGTTCTTAAGAACAAATCTCTGTATGAGCTATTATATGGCACCTCTCCCACCTACAATAATCTCAGATCATTTGGGTGTCATTGCTTTCCTCTCACTACACCCTTTACCACAGATAAGTTGACCCTTATATCTAAATCTTGTATTTTCATTGGATATGATCCTAGTTGACGTGGCTATTGCTACTATGATCTGGAGAACCAACAAGGTTTAATATCCAAACATGTGCTCTTCGATGTGCATATTTTTCCTGGGCATAATACCTTTTCTTCTACAGGTGCTATAGTTCCCTCTCTATTTTTCTGATAGCGGCTTTCTCCACTCATCAAGGACAAATCTCTGCCATCACCTGTAGAAAAACACGTCTCAGCCTTCAGCCAATTACACCTTTTCCTTTTCACGTGTGGACCCCACCATCCAACCAACTCCATTACTTCCTTGCCACACTCGTGCCATTGGCCCACCACAACCCATGTCATCATCTTCTTTCTCTAGTCATCTCCCGAACCCTAATACGTAACTTACCCATTCCAGTCCTTCCTATAGACCACCATGTCTTACTCGTCAGTTCTGCAATTTGTATCGTTCCACTCAACCCATCTTGATTGCCTACATCACTATTCCTACTTCATCCCAGTTACATGAGCCTTCCTTCTACAACTAGCCTAGCTACTAACTTTCCTCAATGGCGACAAGTCATACAAGAGGAGTTTGATGCTTATTAAAAAAATGGAACATGGTGTTTGGTTCCTCCACTTTCTTCACAACCCAATGTAGGCACGAAATGGGTGAATAAAATAAAGAAGAATACAAACAACTTTGTTGAACGTTTTAAAGCTCGATTGGTGGTTAAAAGCTATCACCAACAAGAGTAATTGGATTATGAACAAACATATAGTCCTATGGTTTGTCACACTATTATTCATGTGCTTTTTTCTCTTGCAATTTCTTGACAATGGATGCTTCATCAATTAGACGTCGAAAATGCATTTCTAAATGACTATCCGGAAGAGACAATCTATGTTAAGTAGGCTCCAAGCTTTACTCATCCCCAGTTCCCTAATTATGTTTGTCTTCTACACAAGGCTTTCTATGGGTTGAAACAATCTTTACGAGCTTGATATCTTCAGTTGTAATCTTATCTCCACAACCAGGGCTTCTTTAACAGTCGATCTGACCCATCATTATTCATCTGAACCTCGTTGTTGTTGAAAAATCTATAAATACATTTTGATGATAACAAATGATATGTGATTAAATGTTATATAATCACTTCAGAAAATATGAAAAGCATTTATGAACGCAAAATATTCTATTATATATG